>PVJI01003932.1:0-116116 GCA_004026765.1 Micronycteris hirsuta | reverse complement strand
CTCATTTCTCCGACCCTCCACCGGTGGCGTCTGCGTGTCTTCCGTCCTTCGCCGTCACAAGCTGGGTGTCCGAGGACTTTAGGGGGACACCTGGAGGCTGCGTTACCAGGACAAAGGGCACGTCTACACATTTCTGAAACGGAAGTTTTTAAATGCTGCAGGTGGTCAACCTCGTCACTGACAGCCTCTGCTTTTTGGCTCCAAGAAAAAGCCATTCCACCCCAAAACCACCGCAGGTCATAATGTTTTAAAATGCTTCTTTGGGTGTTTCTGTTTCATTTACAGATACTATCTATTTAGCGGTTGTGCTGGTTTGGAATTTGTTTTGTAAGGAAGATGTGAGGGAGCTTGTCTTAACTCTCCCCGCTCAGATACTCAGAACCTGCCCTGAGTCTGTCCTCAACTCCGTCTGTTTGATGGATGGAAAGGCCACTGCAGCCCCGGACTGTCCTGGTGGCCCACTCGCCGCTCTGGAGCCACCGCTCCTGCCCGCCCCCTGCGAAGGCGAGCTCCCTGGGGAACAGGGTTGTGGCGGCGTGCAGCCGTGGTGGGCACGGGGACCCCACAGCCCGCAGGGAGACATTGGGGGGTGGCCTCGGGCGAGCGCGCCTGGATAAGCTTCCCGGCAGGCCAGCCGCGGGGGCGCGGGCGGGGGCGCCCCGGGGACCGTGTCCGTGGGCGCCCCACCCAACGGGTGTCTCCCTCCTCCCTGCGTCTGTGGCAGAGCTCCCAACGCTCTCGAGTGAAGGCGGGCAGCGCGTCAGAGGGGACATTTTTAGTTTATGGAGGGAACTTCCTGAAAGCCGTTTTCACGGTAGAAAAGTCTCTCTTCCCAGATCGCAGGGGCGGCTCTGGGGCCCCTTCTCGGAGCTTGTGTTTTGAATGACAGTTGGGGTTTCTGCTGGACCGCAGAACCCCGCCTGGAAACCTGCTGCAGGGAAAACCTCCCTGCGGCCGCAGCAGGAGTGGAGCGGGTGCTGTTGCCTCCGGCAGGAAGGAGTCGGACGTGCTGTGTGACGGATTCGTGTCACGCCTGGCCTAAGTGTGTGCCGTGCACTCTAGAGGTCTGCGGCGCCGTGCGCTGCCGTGAGGCTGCCGTGTTTATAGGCACTTACTCCTTCAGCCACAAGTGTTGGGCGAAGCATCTGAGTCGTGCCTGGGGGGGCCGGGACCACGCTGTCACCGGGGGTGACAGCTCCCCGGCTCGGGCTGGGTTTGCCCGGCTGAGGCAGATTGGAATTTCCCAGTTTTTACCAAGAGAGGAAGAAGTGAGAGGCTTACAGGAACTGTGGCCCATGTGGAGGTGACACATTTCCAGAGAACAGTTGTGACCCACAGTGGGCTGCTTTCTCATGGGGCCCCCCAGCCCCGCAGTGGGGAGCCCACCCAGGGCTGCCTCTGGGCACCCTCCTGGGCCCTCATTTCTCTGTTCTTTCCACAGTGGAGGCCATGACTGAACAGCCCAAGGGAGTAGAAATGACCGTCCCTCCTGAGGTTGGGTACATGGCCTTGGGTTTATTGTCACATCAGAACCCCTGGCAGCATCACTAACTCTCCTGGGGCCACCATGTGCTGAATCCGGAATCTCCTGAAGGGGGGATTGCGTGCCCGCTGGCCTCTGTCCCGGCCAGGGGCCTCCAAGGGGCACAGAGTCCCTTGTCCTTCCTGCCCTGCCACGTGGGCCTCCCGGGTCCGTGGGTGGCGGCCCTTGCTGTGTTTCGTCTCCATGGGGAACACAAGTCCCTTCTGCATTCATCACGCGTCCTCCTGGAAGGCCGCTCCTGTCACTAGCGAGGCTGCCGGGAGTGCGACCTGCCCGTGTGGGCCCCAGCTGGCCCAGGGGGTGGCAGTGTGTGTCCTGGTCTCAGCCAGAGGGGGCCAGTCACAGCATCTGCTTCTGGGTCTGCGCCCGAGCAGCTGTGGGAGGCAGGACCCGGGGACCCTGGCAGGTCATTTGACCCCAAAGCCTCTGTTCCCTCCTCACAGGGACATCCAGAAGCATAAAGGACCTGTCGTCCAGCCCTGAGAGATTTTTTAAATCCTCACCCAGGAACACGTTCACTGATATTAGAGAGAGCGTGACTGGCTGAGGGGCATACCATCCCCAACCGGGGATCGAACCCGTAGCCTTTTGGTATACGGGGCGATGCTCCCAGCAGCCAAGCCCCTGGCCAGGACCAGCTGTTCCGAACCATCCTTGGCCTCTGCAGCTCCTGGCTGGCGCCAGACAATGGACACGCTTCTGAAGGGGCGGCGGGTGATGTGCTGCTTCCTGACCCTCGCCCAGGCCGCGGTCCGGAGGAGCTGAGACCTGGGTGCTGGTGGCCGGCTCTGGCCCCACGGGAGGGACTCGTGTCCCCTCCAGAGGCACAGGCCCGGCCACAGCAGGACAGCCAGCGGTGTGGAGCCCCGACCTCAGGGCTTCCCTGGCCAGCAGCCGGGCTGCTTGTTTAGGCAATGACTGCGTGGTTTAGACTTTTCTTAGGGAACACTGAAGTCACCCGGGAGGGAACAGTCATAGCAATCTTTTTGTTTCTGAAGGTCATGCCGTCACTATGCGAGGCCCTGGGGTGGGGGCAGAGACAGGAAGTCCTGGTGCCTGCCTCTCGCCTGGACTGAGCGCCCGCCCTGGCCCGTGGGCGCCGTGCCCCGGCTCCCGCCCACAGCCCTGCTCGAAGCTGGTGAGTCAGAGTGGGCCGCAGGGGAAGGGCGAGTCACTGCCCCCCACCCGCGGTTTCCAGGGTGGCTTCCAGCTCCCAGGTCTGCGGTTTAGTGCAGAGTACGTGTCGTCTGCAGTCAGGGCTGCCGTTCTTGGCCGGATGGCACCAGCCAGCGCCAAGACTCGGGTGTCTTCTTGCTGCTGGCAGGAAGGCAGGCCGGCCGGCTGTGGGGGGACAGCCAGGGGCCCGTCCGGGGGGCGAGGCTGAGGCTGTGGTGTGCTGCGTCCATCTGTTAGGTCCCACGCCTGTGCCCGAGCTCACGAGAGTCCAGTTCGTTCCGTGGGCTTCAGCATTCAGAGAACGGCAGGCGTGAAGAGCCGCTCTGACAGCCAGGCCGGCCTGCGCGCCTGCGGCGGGAGAGCTCGCCGCCCACCTGGGGCCACCCGCAGCCCCGCGTGGCCGGAGCCGTCTGCATGCCGGGCGGTGCTGCTAGGGGTGTCTGCGCTCTGAACCCCGGCTCTGCGCCCCACGTGGGGGGCCGGCTGCGTGAGGAGCCTGGCAGGCCGGTTGCCATGGCAGCCGGGCTGTCGAGCGCTGACAGTGCTTCAGGGACTGCGTTTGCCGGGCAGCCGTGGAGACGGCCGTGCCGGGCCTGTGGCGCGCCCTGTCTGCAGGCACGTCCGACCGCCCCCTCCGCGCTGCCACAGGAACCAGGGAGGTTTGGTGACAGTGCCAGTAGCTGGGACCCCGTTTTCTCTGCTTAGAGAGGAGGCCGTTCTGCCCCTCGGAGCCGACATTGCGAAGGACGCGGGGTCCTCAGCCCCTTTGTTAGTCTGGCGAGGCCTGTGGCTGGAACCTCTGCAGAGTGGTTTCAAGGCACAAAACAATATATAGGACGACAAGCCCCGCCACATTGAAATACCACCATCAAAATACCAAATGAGCCCTGGCTGGTGTGGCTCAGTGGACCTGGCCTGTGAACCAAAAGGTCGTTGGTTCGATTCCCAGTCAGGGCACATGCCTGGGTTTCAGGCCAGGTCCCCAGTAGGGGGCGTGTGAGAGGCAACCAACCGACGTTCCTCTTGACATTGGTGTTTCTCACCCTTCCTCCCTTCCCCTCTCTAAAAATAAAAAATAAATCTTAAAAACACCAAATGAATGAGTGACAAAGTGACAAACAAGCCCCTTGATGGCACTTAAGAACCAGGGCCAGCAGAGTCCGGACCGCCGTGACGGGACACAGCAGCGAGTCTGAGACGCGCTCCGTGGCGCGTGGCCGTCCTGTGTTTTCCGCGAGCCACAGGTACTGCTCGTGTTGCCGTGGCTTCCCATACGGGTTCTTCCTGGAAGGGCTTTGTTTCACTCAGAGGTTAGTCCAAGGTCACAGACCGCCGCGCGCTCTGCGTGGTCCCAGGCTGAGACTGGGGTGTGTGGGGCACCCTCACCCCAGAGTGGGCTCCTCTTGGGCAAGCCTCCTCGCCACCACAGCCGCTGGCCCAGGGCTGGGATGCATGGTGACGGGACTTGTGCCCCAGGGAGCCATAGCAGCTGCCCCAGTGACACGGTGCAGGCGTCAAGCACCTCGGACCCCAGGCCCGCCCGCCAGGCGTGGTGTGCATGGGTTCTCAGGCGAGCCCAGCACACGGAGGAGAACAGCGGCGCAGACCCTGGGGGAGCCAGTGCAGAGGCCACGCTGCCCCGTCCGTCCACGTGGGACCGTGTGCACGAGAGGTTTTCTTGAGCGAAGTCAAACTTCCTTCTCTCTGGGGTGGGGGGGTGGGGGGGAGGATCCTGCGCAAGCAGCTGACACGCCCCGCCCCCTGGGAGGCAAGGTCGAGCCCCGGCTGCCCTGTGGGCCTGTGCCCGGCCTCCCGGGTCAGCGGGGGCAGGAAAGGTGCTCACACGTGTGGCCATGGGTCGCAGTCCGTGTGGCCCGGACCACAGCCTGCATGCTCGGGTCCAGGCGTCACTCCCTCGGGCCCGGAAGAGGGCTGTGCCCTGTGAGACCTCTAGCTGAGGCCTCCTGGCCTTGCCCCTGGGACCTGCACCTGTCAGGTGTGGCTTCGCTGACGGGCCGTGAGGCCCAGGCTGCGGTCTTCTAGGCTCTCGTGGCACTAGGTCCCACCCCCAGGAGTACTTGGGTGGCCCTGCTGGGGAACCCCTGCCTCCCCCCGACGCCGCACCCCCAGGCTCTCCGAGCCGCCTTTCCTGTCTGTGCCGGGGTCCAGTCCAACACGCCCTTGCTTTCCCTGGAGGGTGTTAGGGCTGCCACTGGTGGCGGTGTGTCACCATGAAGGGCGTACCGAGGGCACTGGACTGCTGCTGCCCCTGCCCCGGCCAGGGCCCCCTCACTTTGCTCCTGTCCCTTGCTTTCCTGTCCTGTATGCCAGCTTGTCCCTGGTCCCCATCCCGTATTTGGGGGAACACCACTTTTGTGAAGGAACGCCCTCTTTTCTGGGGGGGGTGGTCGCGGGGGCAGCCGTCCCCCTCTGTGACCCTCTTTCAAAAAGAGCGGGGAAAGAGTGGCACCCATCCAGCCCTGAGGGGTGAGGAGGGCCAGTGACGACAGGAGGGCCTGCCTCCCGGGCATCTGGTCACGGCCCGAAGCCACGACCCGCTCACGCACGTGGGGGGCCGGTCACTCGTTCACTGGTTTCCCTTTCATGACTGAGAAGTGGCTCCGAGAAAGGGGGTTCCAGACCCCGTGCTGGTGTCCTCAGGGCCCCGCCCCCCGCCCCCTGAAGCCGCTCAGGCCAGGACAGCCGGGCTGACGGATCCGGCACCGAAGTGCTCAGAGGCGGCGCCGGCTGCTTCCTGGACGAGTCATCCCCCACCCCCAGGGTTCCAGGAGGGACAGCTCAGTGAGACGAGGAGCCGGGCAAGCTCGCCCCTTTTCTCCCAGGAAGAAAACACAGTGAGAAACAAGTCACGCGAGGACTCGGAGTCTCCCTGGACCGGAAGGAAGCGCAGTGAGAGCAGCTCGCGTGACCGTCATGGAGCAGTGTTCTCCCCGGTGACGGCAACAGCAGTTGAAGTACATGGATTTTCTTTTCAATGGGAGGATCTTTTTTTGGAGGAAACTTTTGAGCAAAAATTAAAAGTATTCTGTTACTGAGAAAATACTTTTCCCCTAAAGCCACTGTTTTAATGGTACTGATGGTATCAGGGGGAATGTGAGTTGGGATGAAGTTTCTTTACGCCGTGCAAACTGTGTGGGGAGGGGAGCACTTGCTAAGTGAGCCCACGCTTGGCGGAGGGTGCGGCAGTGCTCCCGCCCCTTCGTTCCCGTGGCCTCGTCTCCGTCCGACCCTTCCCGGCGCCCCAGCCCCCAACCTCGGCGGTGAGCAGGGGAGCAGAGTGCGCCTGGCGCGGGGTGCAGCCCCCGAGTTGCTGGGATGCGTCATCGCTGAAGACTGGCTTCCCGCGGAGATGCCACCTTTGTCCATGTGGGTGTGGGCCTCAAGAAGGGGGTGCTGAGTGGCGGTCTCTGGGGACCCCAGAGATTGTGGAAAGTTGAGGGCCCGTGTGAACCCGGCATGCCTGGAAGTCACCTGTGGGAGGCGGTGCTCAGGTGGGGCGTGGCGGGTGGCATGGTGGACGCTGGGATTGGGAAGCCGTGGCTTCTTAGCTCCTGGTGACCTTTAGCACCTTGTAACTCCTTAGCATCTTCCGTTGCGACTCAGTGGCCCCTGCGGAGGACACGCTCTGGGGGACTGGGGAGGGCTGGAGGAGGGGTGTCTGGGCTTGTTGTGTGCCCGGCGCTCTGACCCTCTGGGGACACTCGTGGTCCTGCTGGGGAGGCCGGTGCCCACTGGTGCTCACAGAGCGGCTCGCTCGTGCTGTGAGCTGGCAGAGCACAGGGTCAGGAACCCATGGATGAGCCCTCCGGGACCAGGGGCGGGACCCACCCGTGTGGGAGGCGGTGGGGGGGTTGCTGAGTGAGGCGTGGACCAGGGAGGGGACGGTGTGAAAAGGAGCACAGGGGGCCTGTCTCATGCCACTGAGGGAGGGAAGGGTGTACGGACGCGGTGGGTGGGGGGGCCCCCTGAGCCTGGCAGTTGGGGGTCTCTGATGAGGCGGACGCACCAAAGCAGCAGATGGAATGCCTGGGGGCGCTAACAGTGCAGGGTCCCCGGGAGGCGGGAAGGATGGTCAGGTGAGTGCCCACCCCCCAGTCTCCACAGCGCTCTGCTTCCAGAGATCTGCGCCTTGCCCCCTGTGACCATTTCCCTAAGTGACAGTGACCTCTTTGCTGTTCCAGTGCTCACGCCTCCTGCACCGCCGCCCCCCATCCAAGGATATGCCTTCAAGCCCCCGCCCAGACCCGACTTCGGGACCTCCGGGAGGACCATCAAGCTGCAGGCCAACTTCTTTGAGATGGACATTCCAAAGATCGACATCTACCACTACGAACTGGACATCAAGCCGGAGAAGTGCCCGAGGAGGGTGAACAGGTACTGAGTCCTCGATTGCCTCGTGCGGGCGGTCTTTGCGTGTAAACCCGAGGTTCTGATCGGCCCTCTGGTTCTCGGCAGGCCCCTCTCACCTTCTCCCCAGCAAGCTTCCATGGCGTTTGTCTTTTGAAAAATGTTTTTTTTATCGAGGGGCAGGGAAACGTGTGTCACCAGCTCCATATAGCGAGCTTTGGCCAGTGCACGCGGACGCCCCCACCACTGATGTGCGCCGACGGGTCACGCAGTCCCCTTCCTGCCTGAGGGAGCAGAGTTGTGTGGCCCGTGAGGCCGCCCCGTCCAGCAGAGACCTGCCTGCAGCCCGCCCTGTGTGGGTAACAGTGGGGGTACCTTCCGTGGTGTGCACACTCCAGCGTCTGCGTGTCCTCCCCGGTTAGGCACGCGGGGCTTTCCTTCGTGCGCACGGCTGCGGTGAGCCTTCCCGAGTCTTTCCTGTGCAGGTGATGGTGTCGCTTCTCCCAGATGCGTGGGGTGGAGCGGGTGCCGGGCGCAGGGCAGGGCTGTGGGAGGCGCTTCCAGGGCTCCCGGGCCGGCCACCTCCCCGTCCTGCTCCGCGCCTTCGTCAGCACTCGGGGCGGCCAGTCTTCCTGGTTCTTGCTATTTTGGTGCGGGCCGAGCGGCTGCTCATTGCGGTTTGGATTCTCACCTCCCGGTGACTAAGGCGCCAGACGCCCGTGAACGAGGGACATTCTTGTTTACAGAGCGTTGCCCCGCGTGTGTCTGTGGCAGTGCGCCTGTCGCAGTCCTTTCCGGTCGCGGGGGCTCTTGGCCCTTCTGGTATGGATCGGGGGGAGGTGGGGTTTACAACAGCGTGTTCCGGGGGAGAGTCTGGGGGGGACTGTGTTCTCAGTCTGAGGTTTGCGATTTCACTTCCTGAACGGTGTCCTCGGTGGGCAGGTCCGAACGGTTTTGTCAAGTCCAGCTGTCTCATTTTGAAAATGGTCATCACGTGCTGGGTTCTCTCTAAGAAACGTTTGCCTGCCTGAGGATAATGAAGACAGGCTCCTTTTTTCTTTTTTTTACAAGAATTGCAGTTGTTTCTCGCATGCCTAGGTCGGCGGCCCGCCGTGAGCGGTCGCTGTGCGTGGCGTGTGCTGAGGGGCGGTTCACGCAGGTCCCTCTCTGTGGGGGTCGCCCTCGGCACCTTTGGGGGAGGCCAGCCCATCTGCACTGACTGCCAGAAAGCCCCTGAGGGTGTCTTTCGCTGTGACTGTTTTGAATCCGAAGACGAGTTTGGGGAAAGGTGAGACTGTGGACCCTACCGGTGCACAAGCACGGCAGGTCTGCGTGCAGGTCTGTGGGGAGTGTTGTGCGCTGTCACATGTAGTTTCTCTCCGCGGTCGTTCACAACGCTCGGCGTGCCGCGCTCCATTTTATTCCTTCTTCAGCACGTTATGTTACTGCTGTAGACCCTGTTTTAGTTTCGTTTTCTAGAAGGGCTGGGGAGAGACTGCAACAAGCATGGGTTTGCTTTCGGGGTGACGGGGTTTGCACAGGTTTCTCTGTGGCGATGACGCCTGCAAGACCGTGTGACTCCTCACACCATCGACTCGTCCGCTTTAAGGATGGGTTTTATGGCATGTGATTGATGTACTCAACAAAGATGGTACATTTTTCCTGTTCTTTTTGAATGAAGATGGGCTTACTTTCTTCGTTCCGGTTTTTAATGGGATTTGTCTCTTTGACTCGCTCTATCGGCGGCGGCGCAGAAATCCGGGTACATGGTGTGGAAGGTGCGGGCTGAAAGCAGCCGCCTTGCCTTGTTCTGCCTCTTGGGGGGACGTTTCTCTTTCACCTCTAAAATGTGATATTTCTCTTAGGTTTTAGGGGACCTCTTATCAGACTGGAGGAGCGCTCTTCCTAGTTTGCTGAGAATCCACCTCGCCCTAGGGCGCCCAGTTCTGTCCCTATGATGCTTTTTCTGCATCTGCTGAGCCCGTCCAGCAGGTTTGCTTTCCACCCGCCCCCAATGATGCGGTAAATCACTTCTTTTGGTGGGGGGGCTGTTAAATCAGCTTGAATTTATGACAGCCGCGGTGTAGTGTTTTATTACTTGCCTTCAGCCGTGGCACCTGCTGTTGGAGGTGGTATTCGTCTGTGCCCCCGGTGGACATCGCTCTGTGTTCTCTGGTGCGGTTCTGGGGCGTCCCCGTCCCCTGCGCCCCAGAAGAATGGTGTGTGAGATGGGCATAGTGTTTGACTCGTTTGTCACTGAGACCGTTGGGGCCTGGCGTTTTCTCAGCGGGAAGTGCTTCATATGATTTCGTTTCTTTACTGGATATTAACACCGTTCAGATCTTTCCATTTCTTTCTGTGTCAGTTTTGGGTAGTTTATGGCTTTTATGGAATCTTTCCATTTCATGTAAGTTGTTGAACTTACTGGGTGTGAAATTGGCTGTAGCGCTCTTTCAGTGCCTGTGGGGCCTGGAGTAAGAGCTCCGGGTTTGTTCCAATGTTTTAAATTTGTGCTTTCTCGCCTTTTCTTCCCTCCGTCAGGTTTGCTGGGGTTCTCGGTGAGCTTCATCTTTTCCTGGAAACTTTCCACTTTGCTGGTTTTTCTCTTGTGTTTGTTGGCCCACCACCTTCCACTTTTCTTCTCCGGCGGTTGTGCTCTTCCTCACACTCACGGTGCACGTGGGTCCTCCGTTTCACACCTGTCTTCGCTCTCAGGCCGTTTATTCGCGGCCGTGCACGCTCCCAAACCTGGCTTTAGCAATAGACCACACGTTCTGATACATTTTAATTTTTCTTTAGTCTAAAATATTTTCTCATTTTCTTTGTGAATTATTCTTTAATCCATGGTGTTTAGAAGTGTATCGTTCAATTCTTAACTCTTTGAAGATTATTTTTAAATACCCTGTTTTCGTTAGTTGCTCATTTAATTTCTTCATGCTTACAAAACACGCTGTTGGATTTCAGTTCGTTGAAACATATTGGGACTTGTGTTATGGGTAAGCGTGTGATTTATCTTGTTCAACATTGTACCTCCACGCACACGCGAGAATTTTACAGTCACGTCGTCCCACGCAGCCCTCAGTCCCTTTCGCCGGTGTCCCCTGTCCCTGTGCGTGTGTCCCAAGCCCACGGCCCATGCTGTTTTGCAGACATTACAGGTCTTCCGCCCACACGTCTGCCATCTCGGCTTCCCCCTGTCACTCCCGCTGGCATCGCCCCTCGACTGAAGGCGCGCCCCCGCCTTCCTCCTGCGCGGCTGCCAGGGACGCACCTTCCAGCGCCTCTTACACCTGTCCGTGTGCTTGCTTCCCTGCTGGTTCTGAAAGGTGTCTTGTTGGACACTGAAGTCTGAGTGGACAGTTTTGTCCCCAGCACCTTAAAAATGCCGTGACGTTGACTTTGAGTCGTGATTGCGTCTGAGGGAGTGGCAGCTCGTCTTCTTCCTGTGCTTCCTTTGTGTGTAGTTTGTCTTTTTTCTCTGAATAGTTTTTACGTTAATGTTGCTTTTCAGCAGTTTGACTGCGATGTGCCTAGATGTGGTTTTCTTTGTGTTTTCCCTTCCTGGGGTCACTGAGTTAGTTGTGTGTTGGTCTCTCTCATGAGATTGGGTGAAGTCCTGGCTGTCGCTTCTGCAAACACTTCCTCCACCCGTTTTCTTCTCTGCTTCTGGGGTTGCAATCATGTGTCCGGTGGACCGTTCGGTGTTGTCTTCATGTCGTTGAGCCTGTGGTTTAAAAACAAAAACGAAGCCCCCAAAACCTCTTTTTCCAGCTTGGATAATCTTTCTTGATCTGTCTTGAAGGTCGCTTTACCTGTTGTGTGTGTTTTTTAAAAATAGTATACAATCTTCCATGGTAACTATCCAATCAAAATTTTAAACATAGATGCTCTTCTTTCTCGTCTAGAATTTGCATTTGCTTCTTTTCCATAGTTTACATTCTTTGCCGAGATTCCCGTCTGCTCACTCATTGTGCCCATCTTTTTCTTGATGACCTCGAATGAACTTACAGTGATCATTTACTTAGCACCTGTGTCTGCTGATTACAACATGTAGGTCATTTCAGGGTCTGTTGCTGTTGACAGGTGTCACCTGTGGTTGCTTCCTCCTCCGCACGGCACATTGGTTATTGACCATCAGTGACAAGTTCCTAGGGACACATTCCATGGAGGGGGTGAGGCTTTCGCTGTTCCTCCAGCCCCTGCCCCACAAGCTCCTGCCTCTTCCGCAGCCCCAGACGGGGCCTGTCTCCTCATCGGGACGGGACTGCAGCTCTCTAGTGCGCCTCCCCCTCCCCCCACACCTTTTGGTGGTCTGGACGTTCCCAGGCAGCGAGTGTCTGGCTACCCCCCCCCCCCCCCCCCCAGGTTTCCTGTCCCGCAGCAGGGAGTGAGTAAGAGGCCTGCTTTCCAGTGCCGAAAACGCCCCTCGCGTGTCCTCTCTTTTTCTAGTGTTTTAGGGCGGGGAGGGAGGGTGAGTCCAACCCAGTTACTATGTCCTGGTCAGAAGCCGCGTTCTCAGACGCGGTTTGATAGCCCAGCCGACTGCCAGCTCGTGCTGGTGCCTGACCCAGTGCTCTCCGCGGGGACGTCTGCGCCCGGCCCAGGCTTTGTACGAGAGAGTGTCTGCGGGACTCGACAGTCCGACGTTAACCCAGACTTGCAGAAGGTGACGGGTGTGTGTGTTAAAATAGGGCCGACGCCCTGGGACCCGCCAGCTCGGCCCTAAGCATTTATCCGTAAAAAATTTGTCTCCAGGCTCACCGTGGTCGACCGTCACGCGGGATCCTTTACATATGTGCTTACTGAAAAACGTGTTTTCTGAAGGGACACTTGGGAACAGCTGGTTTCAACTGCTTTGTTTACTGAAGGTCTTCCGAGGTGTCGCAGAGCCCCCTGCGCCCTGTGCGAGTCTCCCGGGACGGGGCCTGTGTGACCCCAGGGTCAGGGCGTCTCCTGAGAGCTGGCGTGAAGGCGTTTCAGGCACAGACACCCCCCGGGCTTTTGGCCGGTGTGGGGGCAGTGGGTTCCCGCTGTGCCATCAGCCGCGGCCTGCCGGAAGCTCTCTTTTAGGAAAACAGTGTGATTCAGGCGGTGTTCCCGGCCTCAGGAAGAGGGTGGCAGTGAGACAGGTGCAGGCCTGCGCCCTGCGGTGGGTTTCCCAGTCTCCCAGGCTTCGGAATCGGCTCAGGTCGAGCAGAAGGCGGCAGAGGTGGGGCCGGGCCGTGTGTCCCGCTGCCCTCCGTGGTCCGGAGCCAGACCCAGCTGCCGCTTATCAGGGCTCCCTCTTTTCCCGTCCGTTCTGACAGCGTCTGGCTCAGGCTGCGTCTCAAACTCACAGTGGAGGAGCGTGGGAAAATGGAGTCGGGGTTTGTGCCCGCAGAACCATGCAGCCCCGCGACCAGCCGGCCGTCGTGTAGACACCTCCATGCGTGGTCAGGGCAGTCCCAGTCTGTCCCTGGCGGGGAAGGACAGGTCAGACCCGCGAGCGAGAGGGGTCTCCCACGTGCTGCCCGGTGGGGTTGGGGCAGTGGCCGTGCTGTGGGCGCTGGGAATGTCCACAGTGTGACAGCGGTGGAGGGTCACCGCATGAACACCGCGTCTGGAGACACAGGCCCTGTGCCCCGAGTGGTCTGCTGCTGCTTCGTCACAGCACGTGACACGGTGACATCTCTCTTCCTGCGCCCGGTGGCCACTCTGTGCACGGTGGCAGAGTGGGGAAGCAGCCAGCTCCGGGTGCTGCGTGTTTATGTGGCTGCTCAGGTCTGAAAACACGCAGGGGCTTCTGAGAACAGGACGGAGACGTGGAGGTGGCCCAGGCAGACTGGCAGAATTGCTTGCATTTGAAATTTGCAGTGAGAACGTATTTAATGCAAAACCTGCGTAATTAGGAATTAACAAAAGGATGCCTTTTTAAGAGGAGAACGTCCCATCATTTGGCAGGAAGGCAGACACGGTGATAGAGCACGTCAGCCCCTGGATTGATTAGCAAGCCTGCTCGGTGACAGCACGGTGGGGTTGTCGCACCTTGTCACCGCCTCGATGGCTCGAGGTGTGTGGGTGTGTGTCTCCTTCACGCCCCCCGTCCCTGTCCCCGTGGATGAGGGTGTGGGCCGCGGGCTTGCTGGGAGGACAGACTGCGCCGTCCAGCGGAGGGGAAGTGCCCTCCTGCTGCCATCGTCATTCCGCGTCTTCACACACTGGCCACTCTGCAGGGGGCAGGACGGTGGGCGGTTGTCGGGGGAGCCGAGCCAGCCAGCAAGGGTGATGCTTTCCAGCGGCCAGAGCTGACTGCTGTGAAGGAGGAACGAAATGCAAGAACAGTGTGTTCCCAGAACAGCCAGTCAAGAACAGTCCCCGGGGCTGGGTGGCAGTGGGTGGGGAGTTGGTGTGTAATGGGTCCAGAGCTTTCACTGGGGGATGAGAGAAATTTCTGGAAATCTGGAGGTGGGGGGTGGTGGCAGCGTGAAGGCACTTAGTGCCACTGGAACGCACATGTAAAGTGATTGCAACGGCGTGCTTTCTGTTACCTGTGCGTTACCAAAGTTAAAACAGAAGGAGAAAGCAGGGGAGGGGGTTGTGGGGGGCAGGGCCCCCGTGTTTCAGATGCCGTGGCCGTCCTGTGAGGAAGCGGAGTGGGCCATGGGGGCAGGGGCGCGGGGGTGGTGTGTGGGGTGGGGGGCTCTCTCTGGGTCCGCGGGGTGGCCAGCTCGCCCTTCGGGAAGTTTCCCAGCTGCAGTGGGCCCACAGCCTCCTCCTCCGAACAGTCACTCGCTGAGCCCGGTGGCCCCTGCCCCACATGGCCTGGTGTGTGAGTGGACAGTGGGCATCGGCACAGACCAGCGCCCAAACGCGCAGGCTCTGTGGTACCGCTTTGAATGCCTGGTGCCTGGTTGCCTCGGCTCTGTTCACTCCCCTGCTGCTTCTGCCGGAAGTGAGATGTCCCCACGCCCATGGTCTTTGGGCGCTGTTCCCGGAGTGGGTTCCCCTGCCGGTGGGCTCTGCGGTCTGGCCCTTCACCCCTTGGCCCCCGCTTCCCCACCCTGTCCCCGGGCCTGGGGGCGCAGAAGGGCTGCGGGAGCGAATGAATGAGTGAAGACAGTGCAGGGAGGAAACGTGTGCGCTTGCCCAAGAACTGTTCACGGAGACCCCGCTGTCTGTGGGCCCTAGAGTCACACAGCCAGGACAGTGGGGCCTGTCTCCAGGAAGCTTCCAGGGTTCTCTGTGTGTTTGTCTGGGTTTTCAGCAAGTACAGGCCCGATGTCCACGGGTGATGGCCGTTCGTCCGTCCGTGCCGACCTCGCCCTTTCTCCCACCTGCCGCGGCCCAGCTCCGCCGGATTAAGGATGCTCCTTCCCTTCCTACTGTGCTCATGCAAAAACTCGTGAGTGAGTGCTGAATTTTGGTGAAGGCTTTTTTTCTACATCTTTGAGATTATCATAATTTTAAAACTTTTTATACTTGCTCTGGACGGTTCTCGGTCGTGTCCCGCAAACTGAAAAGTCACAGGTTTGATTCCCAGTCAGGGCGCATATGCGAGGCAATCAACCGATGTTTCTCTTTCACATTGATGTTTCTCTTCCTCTCTTTCTCCCTCCCTTCCCTTCTCTCTGGAATCAATAAAAGAAAAAGAAACATTTAACTTTTTACATTTGAGTTTTAAAACATGAGTCAACTTTATTGATATATAATTAGCTCCAACAAAAAACGTGTTCAAGTAGAGTTATATGAGCTTTAAAAATGTATACACTCAGGTAACACAATGTTAAAAATGTGTAACGATAACGATGTCGATAACGATGTCGGTGTGGAGCATTCAGAGGCCCCCAAAGCTTTCCAGGAGCCCCGTGCAGCTCACCCTCTGCTCCCAGCCCCCCACCCCCGGCACTCACCCAAGTGTCCCTGGGCACCACAGATCCGCTGGTGCCATTAGACATGGCGCACCAGCCCTGGCTGGTGTGGCTCAGTGGATTGAGCGCGAGCTGCGAACCAAAGGGTGGCTGGTTCGATTCCCAGTCGGCACATGCCTGGGTTGCAGGCCAGGTCCCCAGGGGGGCCATGTGAGAGGCAACCGCACATTGATGTTTCTCCCTCCCTTCCCTTCTGTCTAAAAAATAAATAAGTAAAATCTTAAAAAAAAAAGAAAGAAGAGAAACGGCACACCAGTGGAGTCCTGCAGCACACGCCGCTTTTCGCCCGGCCTCTCTCCCTGACCCTGTGTCGAAGCCACGCCGCGCTGCTGCAGCCCGCGCACTCCGTGCCCGTGGCCTGCCGCCGTGCTGGCTGCGGCCGCTCCGCCAGCTGATGGACGTTTGGGTTGTTTCCGGTTCGGGGCTATTGGGGATGTTTGCACACACGTGTGGGTGTGGGTGTGCGTTTTCTGGCCTTCGTGCAATGAGTGACAGGTGTTGCCGGGCGGTGCGGTGCACAGGGAACGGCCCGACTTCCCCGGAGTGGCTCTGTTGTTCACATTCGGGTGTCTTTTAAGAGTGAAAGTGTTTAATTTTTCTGAACTCCGATTTTTGGTTTCCTCTTACAGTTGGTACTCTTTATGTTCCAAGGTATCTTTGTCTCAGAGATCATGAAGATTTTTCTCTTTTGTTTACTTCCAAAAGTTCCATAGCTTTTAACTTAAGTCTGTGACTTCACATCAGTTACTTTTATCCTCGGTCCTGGTAGCCACCCCGCGCTGACACATTATATTGGTTTTAATTGTTACTGGATTCTGTTGGTTAATACTTTGTTTCCGCGTCCGTGTTTGTGTGTGAGGCTGGCCCACCATCGCCTTGTTGGGGTTTGAAGTTTCGCTGGCCTCCTGAGATGTCAGAGCGTTTGCCCTCTGAATTTTGCTCATGATAGGTTTGAGTGTAGTCAGGTGATCTGTTCTTTGAATGTGAGTGGAGTTGTCTGGACCTTGAGCTGATCGTGAAGTCTTGGCCGTGAAGATGGGTCCTTGGAGCTTGGGCTGTGAGCAGCGGCCCGGAGCGGCTGTGCCCTGGCTGCTGGTCGGGGCGGCAGAGGTGGAGGCTGGTGGGGGTCCTCGGGTCCTGCACCCCCGGAGCGGTGGCCTCCAGTCGGTGCCGGAGGCCCGGTGCGCTCTCGGTGGCGCCGTCGAAGAGGCCGTGGCACAGAAGAGCGTGGACCGCTGCGCCACGAAAATGACCCCTCGGGCCCACACACCGTTCCCTGGTCTTACTGACACCATGTGCAAATTCTGTCTCGTTCCAGGGAAATCGTGGAGCACATGGTCCAGCACTTTAAAACACAGATCTTCGGGGATCGGAAGCCAGTGTTCGACGGAAGGAAGAACCTCTACACGGCCATGCCCCTTCCAATCGGGAGGGAGAAGGTGGGTCCTCGGAGGTGGGCTCGGGCCGAGATGTGCCTGGCCGCGGGGATGGTCCAGCCTCGCACGATTGGCTGTGCTGCACCCTGCGGGCCGCGGGGACTGTCCCCGGCGCCTGGCTGTCTTGGTGGAGGGTTCAGCTGTCCGCATCCAGAGACAGCCGCCAAGAACAGCTTAATATCACTAGGCTTGTCAACGGGGACCAGAAGCCCATGCGGGGGCCCAGGCTGCTGGCAGGCAGGAGTGGGTGGCGGCGGGACGGTGAGCGGTGTGCCCGCGTGAGTGTGGGGGGTGCATGTGACTGTGGCAGAGGCATTTGCCAGCAGCCGGCCCTGAAGTAGCTCAGACAGGCACGCACCCCGGGCGCTGTCTGTGCTGCGGTCGTCTTTCCTGTCGTCTTTCCTTCTGCCGCTGCTCCGTCCGAAGAGAAATCGCGTTTCCCCCGGAAGTGGTTGCTTCTTGGCACAGCTGTCAGCAGGCGGCTGCTCAGGGTGTTCGGGGTCTCTCTCGTGAGCGGGAGAGCAGAGATTCAGCTCAGAAACACCTTTACACAGACTTCAGAGAAGAGGAACCCGACTGTCCCAGTGAGAAGGGAAAAGCTGGCTCCCTTTGACAATTAGCTGCTTTATTTTTTTAAGACATCTCAATCCTCAGGAGAGAGGACTTTTTAAAAAAAATTTGTTAATTTATTGTGTTTTTTACGAGAGTGGACAAAAGGAGGGAGAAAGCAAGGGAGGGAGACATTAACGTGTGGTTGCCTCTCACATGCCCCCTACTGGGGACCTGGCCCACAACCCAGGCATGTGCCCTGACTGGGAACCGAACCAGCGACCCTTTGGTTTGCAGGCCCATGCTCAATCCACTGAGCCACACCAGCCAGGGCAACAATTAGCTACTTAAATCCTTAGGCCCCTGGCAGGAGGGCAGCTTCGAGCCTCGAGGGTCCCAAACTGCTCTCCTGCTGCCCAGTGACCTGCACGCTTGCTCAGCGTTGGCACTGTTGGCTTCTGCATTTTAATGATCATCATTGAAAGACTAAGCTCCTTTTGCCCATCTGGGTGGGCGGCAGGCTGGGCGGTGCTGGCTGGGGGTTGCAGGCCCTGATAAGAGGAAGGGCCGAGAGGAGAGGACGATGCGGCTGCTGGGATAAGGGCCCTGGGCCACGGGTCCCCCAGAGACTCTCGGAGATAGCGCCAGCGCCCTGCCTGGCACGGGGCGATTGGCGTCCCGGTTGGAGGGAGTGCCAGGACCCTGCGTCTGCCAAGGCAGGAGAAGCACCCGGTGCAAAGTCGCGTGCTGTGCACTTGGAATTGATTGATTGTAAAGCCTTGTGTTTAATTTGCACGTTTGTTTTTGTTTAAAGTTGTATGAGAAGGAAAGCATGAGGCGTTTACTCACAGCTCTGTCTGACGTAGCTGTGGTTACACAATGGGGCCGGGGAGGCGTGTTTTCCTTCTACAGGGTGGGGGGCCGGTCGCTGTCGGGTCTGACTCGAGTCCCTATGGAAGTTCGCACCTCAGTCCCGAGTGAAAGAAGGTCTGACGCAGGTCCTTGCATCTCTCTTCCTCGTGATGGCACCCTGGGCAAGCCGCCGCTCCCGTCACATGGGGAGACCGGAGAGTCCGCCGCCCAGGTCCTCGTGTGGGCCGCACATGCGTGCCTCCCAAGAAGAGCTTCCCCCGGAGCGTGTCCCGCGGCCCCGGGTCTCAGGGGAACTGCGTCCCCGCACAGCCCCGACCGTGCTGGTGGTCCGAGGCTCCGAGGCCCTCAGCCAATCCTAGTAGCTGCTGCTGCTGGTCTGCGGGGCCCTGTCTGTCCCCCTCGCCCACGTCACTGCCCCATACCCGCAGGAGTCGCGCCTGCGGACTGCGCAGCACCCACCTCGTGGGCCCTCAGCGTCTCTTAGGTTCAATCCCAACAGTTCTCGCCCTATTTTAGGGTGAGTTTAGAGAAGCTGCCCAAATCCACCGCGTCTGCCACGCACGGGGCCCCCCACGGCTGGCTGGCCGGCCGCCGCGGGTTGCTCAGGGTCCGTCGGGTCGCGGTGCACAGAAGGACCCCCCGCGCTGGAGAGCCACAGTGAGGCACGTGCCCCCTTTGTCTCTTCGCCACGTTCACCTCTTGCAGCGAAGGGCCATCTTTCTGCTCTTACGTGTGTTATTTCCGCAAAGTATTTTGTTTGTCGTGTGGGCCTCTCTGTAGAAAAGGAGAGACGGGTCATGGTGTGCTGAACTAGTGTCTGCCGGTGGCTGATGGGGCCAGTGGCTGCGGCCGTGGCCCTTCCTCAGGGGGTAGCTGTTGTCACCCGCTCGTCATCTGGCCTGCTGGCCGGCCTTGACTCCGGCCCCTGGGCCGGCAGGGCTGCTGCCGCCGGGGCCAGAAGGCCGCCCAGGCCGGCCCCTCCCTTTTCAGAACAGGGCGCGGAGGCAGTTGTGCCCGTCGCTCACGCCCTTGGCTTGGCTGCCGGGTCCGTTTCAGCGGTGACACCGTACGACCTGCAAGGCAGCCACGGGTGTCGTTTGTCCTGGCGCTGGGTCCGGCCCGGGCCTGCGCGCCCTGGAGCTGCCGCCTCTCTGTGGGGTCAGGGTGGGCATGGGCGCCGCCTCCCTAGGCGAAGGCGGCACGTTAGGCCACACGCACACCTCGAATCGCGAACAGCCACTGCCCGGAAGGCGTTGCTCAGGGGAAGGCGGACCCGCACCAAATCCGCTGCTCGTGGCTCCTGCATGCCCCACGCTGGGCCCCATCCAGAGAGTTGGGGCCACAAGTGCCCCGTGGTGACTGCCGACCTGCAGTGACAGGTGTGGGGATGCTGAACAGGGCAGCGAAGCTGCAGGATGTTTGAGGACAGGCCGGGGGTGGGTGGGCAGAGAGCCGTCCTTGGCGTCCCCTCCTTGGGTGGCACACAGGTTGGGGTCTGCTCAGCCTCTCTGCTCTTGTTTGGGGCTGGCCTGCCGCCCTTCGGAGCAGAGGGTCCCTCCGGTGAAGTTGTGTTTGTCAAGGTGCCTTGAACCTGACTGGCCCAGGGTGGAGGTGCTCAGCAAGTCACATGTAACAGCACCGCCAGCCCCTGTGCCTGCTGGTTTTACTTTCCAGGGCAGACGTGCTGGGTGAGGTGGGTTTTCTTCCTGGGTAACTTAGGGGGTGACATTCGCTTTCTGACGTGTCAGCCCCCTGCACACATTAAAACGAGACATGGCCTGCACGTCCCCTTCCGGAAAGGGCCTGGGAGCCGGTGCCCGGCTCGGGCTCCAGCCTTCAGGCCCCAGGCAGGGCCAGACCAGGGGCCGGACCTCCCCACCCACCCCGCGCCAAGCGTGGCGCCCTCAGTCCTCCTCAGGAGCAGACGGCAGCGCGGGTGCGGGGTGACCGGACAGCTCGGCGGAGACACAGCTGCTTCCCGGCACCCCCGGCATCCTATCCAACGTTTGCTTTCCTGACAGTGCCGTCCCGTCTTGTTCCCGAGCTGTGCTCTTCCCGTCGCGGAGCTAAGTCTGTCGCCCTGGTGGCTCTCAGAGCTGGGGAGCGAGTGTGGCACCGTGTCTGTCCACAGAGACGCAAGCTCGCGGCTCTCTGACCGCTTTCCAGCTCCTCCCGGGTGCTGCTGTGCTTGGCTGGCATAAGTGACCGTGAGGTGGGCTGGCCACCCTCTCGTCGCAGAAGTGCACACAGGGAGCTTGACGCTGCCGCCCACCCAGGGTCAGACCACAGGGGTGGCAGCTGGGAGCCCCACGTCCCTGGAGCCTCCGGTTGGTGCTGCGTTGCTGGCACTGGAGCTTCAGGCTGAAGATGGAAGTGTCTCGGTTCGTGGGCCAGCGCTGCTGCAGCCCAGTGCCGCCCTGCCCCACACGGTGGACGTTCTCTGGAAATGTCCATCGTCCCTAAGCTGTTCGATCCGTGTGCCAGTCTCTCGAGACACCGCAGCTGATGGGGGCCGTGTAGGGCCCGGTGCTGCTTCTCCCCTCTTCTCGTGGGGCCCGGGAGGAGGCTGGCTTGGGATCTGTTTAAAAATGTAGGGACCTGCTCTGACCGGCGTGACTGGTTTGGTTGGGAGAAGTCCCCGTCTTCGCCGCCACTGTGCTGGTGGGGGTGAGGGGCGTGGGTGCCTGCGGGGGTGCGCTCAGGTGGAGGGCTGACTGAGTCTCCCTGACCCGGGAGTGTTCCGGAAGCTGGCCCAGCATCTCGACCTCCCGATGGCGTCTTTGGAGGGAAGCGTGCGTAACCGTGTGCTGTGCCCCCGCAGGTGGAGCTGGAGGTCACGCTGCCGGGAGAAGGGAAGGACCGCATCTTCAAGGTGTCCATCAAGTGGGTGTCCTGCGTCAGCCTGCAGGCGCTGCACGACGCACTTTCGGGGCGGCTGCCCAGCGTCCCCTTCGAGACGATCCAGGCCCTCGACGTCGTCATGAGGCACCTGCCGTCCATGAGGTGAGGGCCATCCGCCGTGGGGACCAGCGCGCCGGGAGCGCCCGCCCGAGCCCGGCATTGCCTGGAGAGCTTGCGCTCTGCGTGAGGAAGAGCGGGCTGCCGGCGTCGGGGTCGGGTGGCAGTGGCCACGTGGGTGTCCGGGATGAAAACAGTAGCAGAGCTAACATGGGAAACAGTTTATTTGTAAAAAAGTTCCATGGCGTTCGCAGCCCAGGCCAGAAAGGTCGCCACCTGGCGTGGTGAGCACGGCCTGTGTCACTGTGTTCTTCACATTCGGGGCCGTCCCAGTGGGGCCATCACGGTGGGGCCGTGTCCACGTTCCGCAGGCGACGGGGCTTCCCACGGGGAGGGCCTTTCGGGGCAGCAGGGAACGCTGCGTGCTCCCAGCTTCTGCTTCCCGCTGGGGGGTCGTGTTCTCACACAGGTGGCCATGCCATGCCTTGCTGGGGCCGAGGGTGGGTGGCGACCCTCTCATGGCTCGTAATCTGCCCGGTGGCTGGGCAAGGGTGCACTCACTCCCAGGACACCTGTTCCTTGCACACTCGCGGCACATGGAAGAGCCTTGGGGACTACGTGGGTGCGCAGGGAAAGAACCACCCTAAACTGACCTGCAGCTCCGTGCTGACCGCTCCCAGGACCGACGCGGGAGGGCAGCGACCTGGGCGCCAGCGGGGTCTCTCATTGCAGGTACACGCCCGTGGGCCGCTCCTTCTTCACCGCGTCGGAGGGCTGCTCCAACCCCTTGGGTGGGGGCCGAGAAGTGTGGTTTGGCTTCCATCAGTCCGTCCGCCCTTCTCTTTGGAAAATGATGCTAAACATTGACGGTAAGCAGGGCTCGGTCTTCCCTTTGGGGGTGGGGGGCTTGCCAGGGGACAAAGACCGCGGGGGCCCAAGGGCCCAGCCCCAGGCACAACCTCTGCTGGAGCCAGAGGTGCTGCGCACACCTGGCCTGTCTCACCTGCGCCTGGGCTCTGGCGGTCCTCTGGCGGAGCGGCGGCCACCTGCAGGGCCCACCCAGAGGCTGTGGCTGGGGGGCCTGGGGCAGCATCGGTTTTGCGTGGGGATGGTGAGTGGACATCTGACTGTCCCTGTCCGGCGGTCCCTCCTCTCCTGTGTGGGTCTCAGTCTGGCCCCCAGGTGGGGCAGAGGGAACCCCCGAGAGGCCCACCCCAGGGGAGTCAGGAAATCCAACCTGTGTGGTCGTCATGATGCGGGGTTTGTTTTAAACCCAGTTTTCTTCTCAGATGGCATTTCGACTCCAGCAGCCCCTCAGGGCTGCCTGGGGCCCTGGGGCACGGTGGGGCGGGGCTGGGGGCGGTAGGTGGTATCAGGCAGCCCGTGACCAGGCCCGAGCCACCCAGTGGATAGTGAAGACAGGGTGAGGGCGCCCCCCGCGGCCGAGCAGGCGCCGTTGGCGGTTGGCTTGGGAGGGGTGCGGTCGGCGGCCCGGTCATGCTCCCCTGCCTGTCTCTCTTCCCGCCTCCAGTCTCGGCAACTGCGTTTTATAAGGCACAGCCCGTAATCGAGTTTGTTTGTGAAGTTTTGGATTTTAAAAGTATTGAAGAACAACAGAAACCTCTGACAGATTCCCAAAGGGTCAAGTTTACCAAAGAAATCAAAGGTATGTGCCAGTCCGGTGCCCGCATGGCCCTGCCCTCCCGGCCCGGCAGGAGCTCGTACCCCGGCAGCGGGGTCTGAGGGGCGAAGCCGCCATTGGGTGGGTTAGCGCGGTGCTGGCACAAAGCCGCCTCACAGAGCGGGGACAGTGATGTCCATGTCCGGAATGAATGGCTGCGGGGCGGGGGGTGGCCCACCCACATCCCCGTCCCCGAAGTCAGCGCTGCAGAGCAGAGCACGGGTGTCAGCGGTGTCTTGTGGCCTTTGGCACGCAGGGCACCTCCGTGCCTGCCTTTCCCCCTCGCAGCCCCGGCGCTGCCACACCCAGTCTGCCTGGTGGCCGCTCAAGCAAGCGCAGACCAGGGCTCAGTGGCTGAGCCCGAGCCCTCTGCACCTGTCCCTTTCGGAGGCCTGGAGCAGCACTGGTGCTAAAAATAATGCTGGAGGAGGCACAGAAAGCCCTGGTGGCCAACTCGGCCTCCAGACTGAGCCAGACACGGTCCCCTTCTCTCCAAGTGCAGTGTCCTGACTGTGGCCTTGGCATTGCTGGGGCCGAGGGCATCCCTGCGGGCGAGCCTGTTCCAGCCCCATGTCACCCTTCCCTGCCGCTGCAGAGTGCCCAGCGTGGGCCTGGCAGCGGCTCCCATGGAAACAGGCAGGACGGGAGGCTGGCACTCCAGGCTGGGCGGGTCCTGACCCTGAGGCCGGCCGCCCTGTGCCACCAGGTCTGAAGGTGGAGATCACACACTGCGGGCAGATGAAGAGGAAGTACCGTGTCTGCAACGTGACCCGACGGCCCGCCAGCCACCAAACGTAACCACCTCCCCCCCTTGACCCCTGACCCCCGACCCTCACTGTTAGTCTGAGGCCCCAGCTCGGGAGCAAGTGACTCTTCTGGGGAAATTATTCCAGAGCCACACCGTCCACTCAGGGGCACCAGACCACCTGACGGGCACCATGGGGCCACGGCGGGGGGGGCGGGGGGGCTGAGGGCTCCCGCCAGCTGACCATTGCAGGTGAGGGAGAAGGGTCTTCCTTGCTCTGAGCCCCCAGTGCACACTGCTGGCGGGGAGGGGTCCGCGGGCACGGCCCCCAGTGTCCGAGGCCATGCCTCTGCCCTGACCTCACTTGCCAGTTTGGTCTCCAAAGATGTGTTGTAACCGGCCTGACCACAAGGACAGGGCGCCAGCCTGGGCAGTGTGTGTCCGTTTCAGGAGAAGTGAGCCCCTGGAAGGCCTCCGGGGCACAGGAAGCCCTCCCTTGTTTGTTCCTCGGTCATTCTGTGGAGCAGGCCTGGTCTGTGCCTGGGCACACCGGCCCCTCCTGCCTTTGCCCGCCCGCGTGGGTAGCCGTGGGCCCCTGGGCAGAGCTGCCCATCCCTTTCCTCGGCCTGTGCTGGGAGTTTCAGGCCCCGTGGGGCCGGCACGTGGAGCAAGTGGCCCTCAGGGTGGGATCGGCTGGGAAACCCACGGCCTTCCTTTCTGGACTCGCCCCGTTTGCCCTAAACGCCCGTGTCCACTGCAGCTGTCAGGCATCGCCTGGGCTCCCGCAGCACGTCGCAGGCATGCGGGTGTCCTTTTGTTTCCCAGCGGCGGGGCAAGAACGAAGGGTGAGGGCTCAGGAGTGTCCCAGTGACCCAGAGGACATGCTGTGTTTGTCCCCCGGGATGGGCTGTGGCCGCGTGCCTCCCCGACCTGAGAGAGCAGGCCCGCACGAGCGGCGCCGGGGGCATGGGAAGGCCTCTGCCACCTGCCCGACGGGCCGGTGCCTCTGCTCCCCTAGGTTCCCGCTGCAGCAGGAGAGTGGGCAGACGGTGGAGTGCACGGTGGCCCAGTACTTCAAGGACAGGCACAAGCTGGTTCTGCGCTACCCCCACCTCCCATGTTTACAAGTCGGACAGGAGCAGAAACACACTTACCTTCCCCTAGAGGCAAGTGCCCTCCCGCGCGCCCCTGCGGCTGGGCGGGAACCTCCGGACTGCCACGTCGCGGTGCCGCTGTGGGAGCTCAGCAGGTCGATGATGTCACCAGGCCTCAGTTTCCCCATGAATAAGGCGGGTCAGTGCCTCTGGTGTGTGAAGACGGGACATGTGCTGTGCACCCAGCAGGTCCCTGGCACAGGGTAGAAAGTGCTCGGAAAATAAACCTTTCTTCACTCACTAGAAAATGCCTCGCCGGGGAAGAGGGCCTGCGGGTCCTCGGTAGTTGCCTTCCACTCCCACACCGAGGGCCGGGTGCGGTCCCCCTGCCGCAGTCCATAGGTGGACTTCTGTCCCATTGGCAGGCTGCTCTGTGTCCCCACTTTCTGAGGACAGAGGCCACACAACCCGAGTCGGGACGCAGTGCCCACGTAGGTGGTCTCGGAAGCTGCGTTCTCTGCCCGTGCAGCTCCCCAGGATTCACGAGCTACGCGGGGCTCGCTGGGGGCTCTGCTGCTGGCCACCTGGCTACGGGGCGGCCAGTGCAGGCCTGCCGTTTGCGCGCGTCCCGGGAACCGCTGGCGTCTGCCCGGGCCCAGGCAGAGCAGCGTCCCGCCCCCAGCCCTGGCGCTGACGCCGCGTCCGTGTGCCTCCCTCGCAGGTCTGCAACATCGTGGCCGGACAGAGGTGCATCAAAAAGCTCACCGACAATCAGACCTCCACCATGATCCGAGCGACTGCCAGGTCGGCGCCCGATCGGCAGGAAGAGATCAGCAAACTGGTGAGTGTCGTGTTGCTGAGGCCAGTGCTGGGGGGGCTCCCTCGGGGAGCTCATCGGCGCAGGGCACCCAGGCGCCCCAGACGCTGGGACAGACACAGCTTCTGCAAGGGTGCCGAGTCGCCTCTGACCCTGCCCTTCCTTCCTCCCCCTTCCAGATGAGGAGCGCAAGTTTCAACACAGACCCCTACGTCCGGGAGTTTGGGATCATGGTCAAAGACGAGATGACGGACGTGACTGGGCGGGTCCTGCAGCCGCCCTCCATCCTCTACGGCGGCCGGGTGCGTGCCAGCAGGGCAGGCGAGCGCGCCATGGGTGTTGGGGGGGGGGGGCGTCTGCGCACCGGCCGCAGAGCAGCGGCACGTGGCTCCTTCCGGGTTGGAGCCACCCCGAGGTCTGACCGTGGTCCAGGTGGAGAGCGGTTTCCGCCCCAGCCCGAGCCTGGACGGGGGGCTTCGCAGGGGCCTGAGTGTCCTCGGCCCTTTGGGGAGGTTTCCAGAATTAATCTGTAACTTTCCGAAGGTAATTTTTACTCACCAGTGAGAATGTTCAGGGTGCTGTTCTTTGTGTAATGGGCACCCCGCCAGCGAGGCGCTACTTCCTGGAGGATCCCCTGCTTTTCTGGGGTGTGACTTTGCTTCGGAGGTGTTTGGGGACAAGTGAGAAGCTGCTTGGCAGTCTGTGTGGTTTTGCCCGTTGATGCTGGAGGTTTCTTCAGTGTGTCATCAAAGGTGTCCTGGCCCCTGCGCCCCTGCAAGTTCTGAGGGGGCCTCCCTCCCTCCTCCGGGCTGGTCCCTCTGCATGCAGAGTGCAGCATCTCGGAGCGGGGGGCGGCCTCAGCTTCCGGGGCCTCTGGCCGGCGCACGTGTGAGCGTGGAGGGTTGTTTACTCGGGAGCATTGATCCCCGGGACCTTTGGCAAAGTTTCCTTGTGTTTGTAGGGTTGTTTCATTTCAGGTTTTAAAATGTAAGGTTTCTTAAAACGTTTTAAAGCTCAGAAGGTACAAAGGAATTATAGGAATACGTCTGTTTTTTTCTCAGCTCTCAGTTGCTCCCCAGGAAGCAATTGGTGTTATTTTTCTCCTTTGTAAAACCGCCCAGGGATGAGTCACATTTTTTTACCCCTTCCCATGCAGATAGCGTATTAAATATGCTCTGTGCCTCGCTTTGTCACTTAGCATTTCCTCCTGGAGCCCCTGGAAATCTCGGAGATGGTTTCGTGTGCATGGCGTGGAGCGCACCCCTTCTCATTATCGCAGTGTCCTCTGGGCGTCTCCGTCCTCGCCGTCGGGTGGAGGCTGCTCCCTCCCCGCCTCTGTCTTCCACTCCCCTCTGCACCTACCCGTCCTTCCATCTGTCCGTCCTACATCCACCTGTCCATCCATCCATTCCTCCATCTGCCCGTTCTCCATCTACCTCTTCTCTCCGTCCACCCACCTGCCCACCATGCAGAGCTGGGCAGTCAGGAGTGGGGACAACACAGTGGAGCCTGGGCTCAGTTCCAGGGCTCAGGAGCCATTGTCTGGCCAGGGGGCCAGCAGCGTTTGGGTAGTGACGAAACCCAAGGGCGGAGGCCTAGGTTCCCCATGTTGTCTCACGCTGCGTGCCGTGCCGCTTGCAGAACAAAGCGATCGCCACCCCGGTGCAGGGTGTCTGGGACATGAGGAACAAGCAGTTTCACACGGGCATCGAGATCAAGGTGTGGGCCATCGCCTGCTTCGCACCCCAGCGCCAGTGCACAGAGGTGCACCTGAAGTAAGGCTGCCGCGGGTGGGCCTGGCTCACACGGGGGTGGGGAGTGGGGGGCACGGGGCCTGGGCTCAGTTCAGATGGCAGGGGCTGGCCCCTTTCCTGGTCACAGAGCAGCAGCCAGGCGCGGCAGGCCAGGCAGAGCTGGCTCCTCCACAGAGCTTCTCCTTAGAGCTGTTGTCGGAGCAGAAAGAAGCAAAGAAGCAAATGAGAACGAGTGTAAAAGTCAGAGACGAAAGAAGAAATTGGGTTCAGGGAACAAAGCTTATTTTTAAAAGCACTGGAGCCCTGGCTGGAGTGGCTCAGTGGATTGAGCACGGACCCGTGAACCAAAGGGTCGCCGGTTCGATTCCCAGTCAGGGCACATGCCTGGGTTTCAGGCCAGGTCCCCAGCAGGGGGCACATGACAGGCAACCACCCATTGATGTTTCTCTCCTTTTCTTTCTCCTTCACTTCCCCTTTCTCTAAAAATAAATAAATAAAATCTTAAAAAAAAATAAAATAGCCACTGGAGCTACGTGTTCCTGTGAGTCAGTGAGAAGGAGAGGAGGAAGCCAGAATGAGAAGGAGACGTTCAGACGGAGGTGGGCGCGGGTGGTATCTTCTTACTTCTTGGGCAAAGGAAGCAATGAGAAACCGTCCAGAGAGCAACAGCTTCAGCCGACTGTCCTGGGGTAGCATGACCCCCCCTCCGAGCCCAGTAGCCCGGGGTGGGGGGGGCTGACTCTCCAGGCAGCCCGCATGCCTCCAAGGCCTGGGCCAGTGGCGGACCTTGCGGAAGCACCGGGCTCATGCGCAGGCTTCTGTGCCGAGCGAACCAGCGGGGAAGGGAAAGCTTCAGCTTCCCGCCTTCCTTGGGTGGAACCAGGGGTGGGGGGGCAAAGCCCAGGAAGTGTAGCCCGTGCGCATTTTAGCAGAGGTGGTTCTGGAAAGCTGCAGCTCCCGGAATGTTCTTGAGGGCCAAGGGCATGGGTGAGAGGCTGTCCCTGGGAGGCACCCCCTGGTCCCCGCCGCCCCAGGGCCACAGCGGGCAGCACACGGAGGGCTCAGGAAGCCAGGCCCGGCTCCACATCTGGACCCCCCCGACCCCTGTGTCTGTCCTCTGCCCTGCATTCCACTTCTGCCTGGAGCCAGGGGTCCCAGCAGTAAACGCCGGGCCACACGCATCGCTTTAAGGCACTGGCGCGTGGAAGGCTGAACACCACCCGGCTAGGCTGGACCGGAGTGCCCTCACCCTCACTGTGGAAGGCGACGTTATTTTTACTCCGGAGCCTAAAATAGAGGCTGCTGAGCTGTCCCCCGCCCCCCACGCCTGCCGGCCCTGGCTTCGCGGGCTTGCTGGCGGCAGCTGCTGGTGCCGCTCCAGCTCCGCTGTCCTGTTTTCTCCCCGGTTATGTCACCCACGTGTCCCAGTTGTACACATGAGAGTAGTGGCGTCCCTCTGGCTGCTCGGCCTTCGCAGCGTGAGTGTGCTGGGTGCGTTTGGATGGAGGGGGCTGGGCAGGCCTGCAAGGAGGTGTCACCGAGCACTGGGAGGGTCACCGCTGGGGAGGCAGCGCAGGCACCGTCTGAGGTCTTCTATCGTCTGGTGGCGGAGCAGCCATGAGGGCCTTCCCGCAGGCAGGCTCCGCCTACACAGCGGTTTCTCATGACTTAGCGTGTCGGCACGGCTCTGTCCGCTGAGACTCCGACCGCCATCAAAGTGGAGTGGGTTTGGGTCTGCTCACCTGGCGCCCTTTCCCAGGGCCTCTACCCGGTCTGAATTCTCGGACCCGGGGCGAGCTCTTAGTGCGGCCAACCTTCTCTTCAGGTCCTTCACGGAGCAGCTCAGGAAGATCTCAAGAGACGCTGGGATGCCGATCCAGGGCCAGCCGTGCTTCTGCAAGTACGCCCAGGGCGCTGACAGCGTGGAGCCCATGTTCCGGCACCTGAAGAACACCTACACCGGCCTGCAGCTGGTGGTGGTCATCCTGCCCGGCAAGACCCCCGTCTACGGTAGGCCTCTGGCTGCGCGTCTGGCCCTGGGGGGCGGCCATGACCTCCGCGGCCACTCCTGGCTACCGCCCGAGCCCTCATGTCCGTGCCACACGGAGGAGGTGCTCCTTTCAGATGCACCTGAGCGCTGAAAGAGACCGGGGGCTTCTGATCTCGGCCAAGCCAACGCTCGGGCCGCCGTGCCAGTCTCGGCCAAGGCCACGGCTCCTGGACACCAACACGGGTGTGGTTGTCCTGTCCACCGCCCGACGTGGGTGCTAGCTGGGCGGACACAGTCACGCACTGCACGCAAGGGGGTCCCCTGGGGTCAGCACCAGCTCCGTGACCTGGTCCTCCGTTTGTAATCACTGTGCCCCGCTCGGACTTCTCTGGAAGTTCCTCGGAGTCCTTTGTACCGGGAAGGCAGTGGTAAACTCATTCAGCCCAAATTTACCGCCCCGGGCGGTGATGGCCCAGGCCCTCTGTTTCAGCTGCTCCTGGGAGAGGTGGGGAGACAGGTGATGACAGGGAGGGACGGTGGTCACTGAGGCCTGTTGGAAATGTGGGCTCCCGGTAGGAGTGGCACTAAGGCCGCTCCCTGCAGGGCTGGGCACCGTGGGGCAGAGTGGAGAGAGTGGCGTGTGGACACTGCCACCAGCCAGCCCTGTGTCAGCAGCACAGGGCGTGGACATGGGGAAGCCCTGCTTCCCTCCCGGTCACGGGTCCAAATAAAGCAGGAAAGAGGGCCCCGCCGTGTCCCACCCTGCGGCTCTCGGGAGCCCCTGGTCTCTGGGATGGCCCGGGAGCAGCAGCCCCGCTGCTCCAAGAGAGAAGGCAGAGGCTGCAGGCCGGGCCTGCTCTTTGGCGTCTGGCCGGCACGGGCCGAGGGTGAGCGGGCGTCCAGTGCGCTTCAACTCCGAGCACTTGCTCGTCTCCCTGGGCGCTGCAGTGGACGGCGGCGTTCCTCCCCAGGAAAGCCAGACCCTGGGCTCCCCCCGGGCGCTGCCCGACACGCCGTGGGACCCGTGATGGGCCCCTGGCAGGGCCTGCACGGGAAGCGAGTGGCGCTGGCCTGGCCTCCCTGGCCAGGCGGGGCAGACAGGCCTGGCCGAGGCCAGAGCTCGAACCCAGAGGCTGTGACCATCCCTCCCCCCGCCTGCTGGGTCCCCACTCTCCCGGGCTTGGCCACTGGAGGGGGGACAGAAACTTGGTGGCAGGCACATGCGCACACTGGCCTCTGAGGCGTCCGAGGGAACGGATGGGGCACTAGCTGTCACTTGTGCCTCCTGTGCCCGCAGCCGAGGTGAAGCGTGTGGGGGACACGGTGCTGGGGATGGCCACGCAGTGTGTGCAGATGAAGAACGTGCAGCGGACCACGCCGCAGACGCTGTCCAACCTCTGCCTGAAGATCAACGTCAAGCTGGGCGGCGTGAACAACATCCTGCTGCCCCAGGGCAGGTGAGGCTGGCCCTCCGCCCCAGGTGGGCGCCGACGGCACAGTGCCCCGAGTGGTGCTGTCACCTGCAGGGAGCTGTGGAGCAGGAGGAACTTGGAGTCTGGCAGACTTGACCTTGGGTGCTGGCTCTGGGACCAGGGGTTGTTCAGCTCACTCCGGTCCCAGGCGTGAAGGAGGCCCTGTGGGGCACAGGTGGTGAGCTGGACGCGCCCGTCACCCTGCCCGCGGTTCTGGGTCTGCTGGGTGCCAGCCATGGGTCGGGAGTTGGGGCTGTGGCAGTGAGCACAGGGACCAAAGCTGTAGGTCCCCGTGCTGAGGGGCTGGAAGCTGGAATGTGCACACAGAGGGTGCGCACATGTGGGCGCTGGGAGCAGCCCGCTCCAGACACAGGACCCACGCGGGGAGCCTGCTGGGGGGCTGTGGGCTGAGGGCCAGAGGGTGCCCTTGGGCAGGATGCGGCCATTGGATGTGGTCACGAGTGAGGATGTAGTCCTCTGACTATGTTCCCGGAGGCCTTTGGCTTCAGGCCCAGGAGGGACCAGGAATTATTGAGGGAGAGCGCTGGGGAGGGCAGTGTCGGGGGGCGCCCAGAGACCGGTCAGGCGTGGGATGTGAGGGAAAGAGGAGAGTCAGGTGAGTCCTGGGCCCGGCCCGGCCTGTGGAGAGAGCAGCGTTCACAGGGGAGCTGACCCCAGGGGGAGCCGGTCCGGTGTCAGGGATGCAGGCTTAGGGGTCCTGGCATAGAGGCTGGGGGACCCCGGAGGGTGTCGGCAGGAAGGATGTGGGGGGCTGGGGCAAAGGCCACAGAGGTGAGGGAACTGGCAGTGGAGCCTGAACGGGAGGGAGAAGTTTGTCCTGGGGATGGACCAGTGGCTGGGCGAGGACACCCAGGTCCGCAGTAACCTTGCAGAAAGGAGTCTGGTTGCCGTGGCAGCATGCGCAGGTCGGCAGGGGCCCCAGAGCGGGGGCGGCTGTGAGTGGCTCCGCCCATTCCGGGAGCTCTGCCACAGGTGCTCAGCGGGCGGCCGTGGGCAGGCGCGGTTTGCCTGGCGAGGGTGCGTCAGGGCTGCTGCAGACGCCACGGGCAGTGATGCAGCATCAGGGGAGGGGGCAGCAGGTGGGAGGCGGGCCCGGGTGCCTGCACCCCCTCACTGCTGCTCACCCCACCCTCGTCGGTGGAGAGCAAGGGTGGCGTGGGCACTCACGGCTTAAAGAGGGGGTAGTGGGTAGTGGCATGGCCTCCCAGGGCCCCTGCAGCCCCCAGGCATGTAAGGCTGGGCAGTCAGCGCAGCTGCGGGCCGTCGTCTCCCCCTCCCCGCGCCTCCCCCCGCCATATCCCTCTGTGCAGATGGGGCGGGGCAGCAGTAACACAGGGAGTATCCCGGGGCTGCAAGTCCCGTGCTTCTGGAGGAGGCAGCCTTCAGACGTGCCCCGGGGAGGCCCAGAGCCATGCCGGGGGTGAAGTGGGGAGCTTGCACACATTTGTAGACACTGACGTGGGGTGCACACCCAGACCCACCCCTGCCCCCCACGCACCCCTGCACAGCCTCAGCGCGGCAGGGAATTGAGCGTCCAGCCGCGGGTGGTGGGCCGCTCTGTGGAGCTCCTCCGCTCCAATTTTCCGCCAGCAGGAGTCCCCTGGAGATGAGGCTCCCGTTGGTGTGTCCCCTCCTGGCGGGGCCAGGAAGACAGCGACCCTGGTGGTGATTGCAGCTCCCAGTGAGGGGTGGGAAGGGGCAGGCCCTCTGTATGCAGCAGACTTGCAAGAGCGCCCCCTCGTCCTCAGGGCACCCCGAGGGTGAGGACAGCAGTGTGCGGGGGCCCCGGGGGGCACCTGCGCTGGCTGGAGAGCCCTGGCCCCCGGCCACGGCACATGTCACCTCCACAGGGACGTGGCTGTTGGGAGCAATCAACTGTGCAGAGACCAGCAGCGCTTCCCCGCTGGGGCATTTGATGTTTTCGGTGTCAGGACTTGGGGTGTTACTGTGCCTCTGGGCGGAGGGCAGGGGCATCGCCCTGGAGAGGGGGGGCTGCGAGTTCAAGGGGGAGGAGCAGGCGGTGGGCACTCAGGTTCTTCCCATAACCATTTTGGAAACGTGTGAGTGGGTGCCGAGGGGAGCCTTGGCGCCCTGGCCCGGTTCCTGGCCCCCACGACCCCCCACCGGCTGCTCCTGGAGCAGGTATGCAGGCAGCGTTGTGACCTGGGGGGCTCTCTGTGTGCGTCCTGCCAGAGAAGGACGCTTGTGAGAGCCTGCCTGCGGCCCCGGCCGCTGACGCTGTGCTTCACCCCACCCCCAGGCCGCCTGTGTTCCAGCAGCCTGTCATCTTTCTGGGGGCCGATGTCACCCACCCCCCCGCTGGGGACGGCAAGAAGCCTTCCATCGCTGCTGTGAGTGTCCGCGCCCTCTGCTGGGCCCTATGTGGGTGACGTCCCTCCCTGAGCTGCCTGTGGGAGGGGACGCGGACCCACTGCAGCCATACGGCTGGAGCTCACTCCTGAAGAGCAGTGAGGTTTGCAAAATAGCCGCTGGTGGCGTCAGAGTCTTCTGGAGAACAGGTGTTTCAGGGACACGGCAGGTGGGGAAATGTGTCTGAGAGGAGTAAGAGGTGCGTGATTGGCGCTGTCCCCAAAACCCCGAACCAAACCTCACCGGTCCCCACAGCAGGCTCCCAGGAGGGCTGTCTGCCTGCGGGGCCCCCTGCAGCTCTGGCAGTGCCTGGCGGCCTCCCCACCCCGCCGCGGGGTTTTCCGTGTTCATCACGAGAGGCCGCGTGGGAGATTAGTAGGCAGGCTGGGTCCCTCTCTCTGTCCCGCCCCCTTTTCAGTCTCCTTAAGGTGACTGACTGACTGTGTCTTTGTGACAAGTGTGCGCAGGGCTGGAACTGGAATCCTTCCCTCCTCCTCCTCTTGTGACTTTCGTCCAGAAGGGGGTGGGGCAGCCTCGACGCACAGGTAACAGTCACCTGGGCCTCTGCCGCTGCCCTCGGCGACAGCACGGGTGCCACTGGAAGGCCGAGGGCAGGCTGCTCCCTCGGAGTCCTCGGTGCTGGGGGGCCCCAGATCTGAGGTTACCTGTCCCCGACACCCCCAGGGGCACTGCCCGCGTGACATTGGGAATTGTGTATTTACTAGTGATTTGTCTGTAAGTAACTGTTGGGGTTGTTTTTTCATTTTTTTGGCCCAGGGCAGCTCGTGCACCCTGCCCCTCATCCCTCAGACGCATCAAATAACATTGGCGTTGCGCCTGGCTGGTGTAGCTCAGTGGATTGAGTGCGGGCTGGGAACCAAGTGGTCCCGGTTCGATTCCCAGTCAGGGCACACGCCTGGGTTGCGGGCTGGGTCCCCAGTGAGGGTCATGTGAGAGGCAACCACACATTGCTGTTTCTCTCCCTCTCTTTCTCCCTTCCCACTCTCTAAAAATAAATAAATTTTTTAAAAATCTTAAAAAAAAAAAATAACATTGGCGTTTTCTGAGCACCTCCTCTGTGCCAGGCACTGGGCGGTGTGCGTTCCTTTCCTCCTCCCCCCCACCCCCGCCACGCCCCCAAGGAGGTTGGAGGCCGAGCGCCCTGGAGCTGGGGAGGCAGCGGAAAGCACACCCCACCGAAGCGCAGGCCTCTCGGGGCTCCTCACGAGCACACGCCTCCTGCCCAACAGGTCGTGGGCAGCATGGATGCCCACCCCAACCGCTACTGCGCCACAGTGCGGGTGCAGCAGCACCGCCAGGAGATCATCCAGGACCTGGCTGCCATGGTGCGCGAGCTGCTCATCCAGTTCTACAAGTCCACGCGCTTCAAGCCCACCCGCATCATCTTCTACCGTGACGGTGTGTCCGAAGGGCAGTTTCAGCAGGTGGGCGTCTCCTGGGTTTGGTCTCTGTCCTCAGAGGGTCTGCGGTCCGCCTGTATACCCGGCAGAAGGGCTTCTTGGGTTCTCTGCAGAAAGCGGGGCACGGTTTCCCTTCTGCCTCAGTGTCTGTCTGGGCGCCGTGGGGGAGGTGGGCCAGTGATGGGGGGGGCTGGACCCGGGGCCTGGAGAGCTGTGCGGGAGAGGCTGGAGACAGAGACTGGCTGCTGGAGTGACGTGTCCCCGGGTGCGTCCGTGCGGTGCCTTGTGACCGCTGTGTTGGGGCCATTGGGGACCCTCCGTGCCGCGCCCCAGGCTCTCACGCATCCCCTAGTTTAAGCCCCAAGCACAGAGCCTGGGCACTGATCACGCTGTTCTGCAAGTGAAGCGGCAGGCTCAGGAAGGCAGAGGCTCAGCACCGGCAGCAAGCCTGCGGAGCAGCAAGGCCGAGCCCCAGGCGTCTGCCCAACGCCGTGTGTCAGTGAGGGGCTCACCCCACGGTGGCAGCGGGCCCTGAGCGTGTCTCTCTCCCCCAGGTGCTGCACCACGAGCTGCTGGCCATCCGCGAGGCGTGCATCAAGCTGGAGAAGGACTACCAGCCGGGGATCACGTTCATCGTCGTTCAGAAGAGGCACCACACGCGGCTCTTCTGCACGGACAAGAACGAGCGGGTGCGTCTGCTGCCCCGGCTGGGGCTCGTCCGCCCCAGGTGCCAGGGAGCCCTGTCCTCAGAGGAGCTGTGTGGGAGCCCGGCCTCTCGGGCACTGGGGAAGGGCCGGCCTCCATTCAGTGAGAATCTGGACCCGGAACCCCACAGGGCTGGGGGACAAGACCGGGCAGGAGATGTCACTGGTCTGGTAAAGAAATGACCAGGGAGGCGGCTCTGAGAAAGAACCAGTTGGGGAGTGACCACACGCGTCAAGAGAGCATGGAGTGAGCAGGGGCCTCGGGGAGGCTGGCAGCGTGACTGCAGGGGGACCTCCCAGGTGAGGAAGGTGGGACCCTCTGGCGGGAGAGGCTCCTTGCTCCCAGCAGGGTTAACAGGAGCCTGTCCACGCCGCCCAGCACTGCGGAGCCCCAGGCCGTCTGCCTCAGGGAGGGGACCCTCCAGGAGGCGGCCCTCGAACTGGCCCCCGCAGGACCAGAAGTGAGTAGGCTCCTGCCCACACAGTGCGGAAGGCAGCGCATCACGACAGCCTGCTGGCACCACACTGGGGACACAGCGCAGGACGGGCTGGGGATCCAGACGGAAGACACAGTGCGGACGGACGGTTCTGGTGGGGAGGAGGCTCAGCCAGCGTCTCGGGCATGGTTCACCGGGAGATGCCACGGCCATGAGTGTGGGCATCCCCCACACCGTGACCTGAAAACGTGAAGAGCAAGAATGTGAGCAGAAACAGCATTCTGGGGAGCAGCAGAAGGTCCCCCACCCCAGAGGCGTGTTCTGGCACACACTGTCCCAGTGAAACGGGCACCTTGGAGAGTGGAAGGGCGTCTGAACCGATCAGACCGAAGAGGAAGAGTCCTGCCCGAAACAGTTGAGATCACGTGAGGGGCTTCGGGATGCTGGCCAGGTAACAAAAGAGGGTGCAGATTTCCAAACCTCAGTATTTTACAAAGCACAGCTTCTGATTGATATACAATTCAATTTTAAATTAACAATAGAAAAGAAACTTAAGGAAAGCTTAAAATTCACTTCTAAGTAGCACAATGCGTTAAACATGTAAAGAATAAAAAGTACAAAATAGAACGGAACAAAAACAAGAGAATTTCAGATCAAACTTTCGGCGGTGCCGCTGAAGCCGCGCTTGGAGATGCGCACGTAGACACGGGCACAGGGGCGAGCCTGGGGGCGGGCAGGATGGAAGTGAGGCGGCAGCCCCCGGCCCAGGAGAGCGGGGGAGCTGCTGTGCACGGGGCCCCTCCCTCCGTCCCTCCTCGACCCACGAGCCTCCCCCAGGCCAGGAATCCAGAGCGCTCAAGGCCGGCTCGTTTCTGCGCCTGCCTCCCTTCCAGGACAGCGAGTGAGACGGTGGGAATGGAGACGTGATAGCGGCAGGTCAACGGGAGCATCTCTGAAGATAAGCCCAGCAAGGCTCAACTGGGAAAACAGTTGTAACAACATTAGGATAAAAAAGGAAACTGTAACTGCAGGAGTTTTATATTATTTAAATCATCGTGGGATATTACCAACTTGATGCCGCTACATGGGAAAACTTAAAAGGAATGGATACCGTTGTTTGTAGAATTACAAACATTACCCAGAACGCACCGGAGGACGATCCCATCAACGTGCTGGAAGGCAGCAGGCCAGAGCTCCACAGGCAAGCTTCACCGAACTCCTGAGATCAGAGCATCGCCCAGTGTGGTGGAGAATAGAAGCAGGGAGACGACTTAGCTTATGTTAGAAGTGAGTCCAGAGATTTCTAGAGGCAGATTTTACCAGCCACATGGTGAGGATGTGGGTGCTGTGCCGGGGTCCCAGCCACTCTGATCCCCCTTATGGACATGGGGTGGGGGCAGAACCAAGCTGGCCCACACAGCATAGAGCGTAGTGGGTGGCCCTGGGGAACGCATCACTGTGAGGAGGGCTCTCGTGACTTTGATGGAAGTACAGACTGATGACCGGTCTGGGTGTTCTGGAGGTCAGTGGACCGCAGTCGGGCCGTTCTGGAGATCTGCGCTGGGGGGGCTGCGTGTCCGTGGGGTCTGGCAGCAAAGCGCTCGTCCAGCTGGCTGTGAGCAGGGGCGGCGGTGGGGACTGGGGACGTGTCGGCGTTCTGTCCGGCAGTGGAGACGCAGGCTGTCCGTGCAGCAGCCGCCTCTCACAGTGGTCAGGCTGAGCCTGAAGCCAGCAAGCGGCGGAGCATTTTTGACATTGGGCGGGCAGAAGTCCGTCTGGTTTTTCCCTGCGACGGCTCGAGTAGCACTTGGCTGTCTTTAACTTCCTTCGAAATGCCTTTGTTCGATTGTTTTATGACAGCTGTCCTATCAGCGTGCATTTAAAAAAAAACAAAAATTGGTGAATTTTTTGTAGCCATTTTAATATTGAAGGTGAAAGAATGTACACCACATTTTTGGCATATTATGCTTTTTTATTTTAAGAAGAGTAAAAATGCAACTGAAATGCACAAAAAGATGTGTGCAGTGTATGGAGATGGTGCTGTGGTGGATCACGTGTGTCAGAAGTGATTGCGAAGTTTCGTGCTGGGGACTTCTCGTTGGGGGTGCTCTGTGGGGGGCTGGACCAGTTGCAGTGGATGGCGACCCAGTTGAGACATTAATGGAGAATGGTTCACGTTATACCACGTGGGAGAGAGCTGACGTGCTCAAAACATCCAAATCAATGAAGCCGTTGGTGAGAGTGAGAACTGTGTCTTTTCTGTCACGGGAAGACCATGCGGACTGGCCAGCCCGGCCCCCGGATGCAGCTCTCAGGCCTGCGGAGCCACACGGTGTGACGCTTACGGAGGCTCAGACGCAGGGAAGTGCAGGCATGTGTGGGAATGACGTCTGAATCCGAGGCTTCGAACTCAGCCGTGTGGAAGGGAGACGAGGAGCGAAATTTCCGGGTGCTTCACTTGTAACATCCTGAAGGTGTAGGGAAGGTTGGCGCGATGCGAAGGTGTGTCTGGAGGTGCAGAGGGCACCACGGGGCGTCTCTGCTGTGTGTGTGTGCAGTGGTGCACAGCCCAGTTGGGCAGCAGTGGGTTGGGGGCCAGACTGGAGCGGGGCTTGCGCTGGGGGGCAGCAGCTGCGTCTCCGGCTGCCGTGTCAACGTAGGTCGTTCCAGAGGCTGGCGGTGGTGACGCTGGTCTCAGTGCCGTGGCTCTGAGCTGAGTGTTGGCCCGTCTGAAGGCTTCGGGCCTGGCAGCCTGGGGGTGCGGGCCCAGCGTCGGGGGTGCGGGTGGGGCCGCTGGCTCACTCTGTCCTCTGATGGCTCCTGTGTCGCTGAAGGTCGGGAAGAGCGGGAACATTCCAGCGGGCACCACTGTGGACACGAAGATCACCCACCCGACCGAGTTCGACTTCTACCTGTGCAGTCACGCCGGCATCCAGGTAAGGCTGGGGGGGCCCTGTGGGCGTCTCCGCTTCCCCGTGATGGCATCTGCGCCTTTACCCGGCTTGCAGGGAGCCTGAGCCTGGGGCCTGGGACTCTGTGGGGAGCCCCTGGGAAGGGCTGCAGCCCGTGGTCAGGTGGCTAACAGGTGGACAGAGGCTTGAAAGGGCCAGGTGCTGGGGACAGAGCGCCCGCGGGGATGGTGGTAGGGGGTGCATTTCAGACAGGACGAGGCCTGGGCAGAAGGAGCAGCGGATGCAGAGTCCAGGCACACGGGTGGGGCAAGGGTACCCTGTGAGCCTGGCGCTCGGCGAGCTGGACGAAGGGTGGCCTCATAGCAGGTGACAGAGGTCTCAGGAGACGTGGGGAGGGCGGTGAGCGACAGAGGGGCCCATCTGGTGCGAGCTCCCACCGCCCTGGCGGGGTCCTCCCTGCATCCCCCTCGTGCGTTTGCGGGGTGTACTGGGAAGGGTGCCCTGGCTCGCTGTTTCTTCAGGGCTCGTCCCGTCTCTCTTGGCGTAGAGACCCCCAGCAGGCCGAGGGCGGCTCGAGGGAGCACCGCCACCGTGGGTGTGCCGCACCTGGACCCACGCGGCCGCACCCCTTGGGGCAGGAGGACTCGGTGCTGGGTGCCTGTCCCTGCTCCAGAGCTTCCTCACGCGGGGCTTTGGCTCCCGTGTCCCTCCCTGGAGAATGTGAGCCTGGAAGATGAGTGTTCACTGTGAACTTGGCACTTCCACTCCAGGGTGGCACCTGTCATCTCTTAGTGCGGCCTTCCCCCCAGGCCCCTGTCCTCTGTGTCCGGGCCCCTCTCCTGGATGGGGCCGCGTGGTGGGTGCTTGGGCTCTGAGCTCACTGCAGCCGATTCTTCCCTGGCTGCCCTCCTTGGGTGCAGCCCTCACCCCCAGGGCCCCGTTGGCTCGTTGAGTGGCTAGGCCTCTGGCCCTGAGTTCTCCGCCCAGGCCCTTTCTAAGGGCAGCCCTTCTCTGCTGAGATAGTTAAATGCTGGGACATAAATGGGCCTCGAAAGGGCCTGTCCTGCCATCAGCACTGTGACCCCAGCGGGCCTTATACAGCGTCCCCCGCTGCCCACAGGCCCGTAACAGCCCCCGATGAAATGACAAAGTAGGGCGCCCATTGGCGCAGCCGTGAAGCAGAGGGCAGCAGCGTCTGCCACAGCCCGGCACGGGCAGCAGTAGCTGGGCTGGAGGTGTCCGGCCGGCGGTCCGTGCTGGGGAGGCCGGCAAGGCCCCGGGCTGCACGAAATGGCACGCGTGTGCCGGCTCCCTCCTAAGAACGGTTGCTAATGTGGGACTTTTGTCGAGAGAGCTTTTCTGCCCCGTAAGTGAGACCCCGTGGAGGATGTGACGTGTGCAGAGTGCTCTCCTGGAACGGCCGAGTTTCTCCTGTTGCGGCTCTTCCTGCGATTTTTCTCTGCGTCCACGGGGTGCAGTCTGTTGTGTTTGCACGAGGGGTGGGAAAACGCGTGGCCGACGCTTTCTTACAGTGACACGTAATGATGTGAACGTCCGTCTGCCACTGACCACCCCCGCGTGCGCAGGGTGTGGCCGTGGCGCAGCCGGCGCGGCGGCACGCCTCTCTGACCCTCTCGTCTGCTTTTAGGGCACAAGCAGGCCTTCCCACTATCACGTGCTTTGGGATGACAATCGTTTCTCTTCCGATGAGCTGCAGATTCTCACCTACCAGCTGTGTCACACCTATGTGCGCTGCACGCGCTCCGTGTCCATCCCAGCGCCAGCATACTACGCTCACCTGGTGGCCTTCCGGGCCAGGTACCACCTGGTGGATAAGGAGCACGACAGGTGAGTGGCAGGCCTCTCCGGCTGGAGGTCGCGGCAGGGGCGTCTCTGAGACAGGCGCGGGCAGCCGCTTCTCCAGAGCAGGGAGCAGTGGAGTCGCCGTGGCTGGAGCTGGCTGCGACCCAGACGCCCGCACGCCAGCGCAGCTCCCTGTCGCCTATGAGCAGGGCCTGGTGCACGGGCGAACCCGGCACCGGGGCGCTGCCTCGTGCCGCATGCGAGGCTGTGCTCTCTGTGTCCCTGTCCCCGCAGTGCTGAAGGAAGCCATACCTCCGGGCAGAGTAACGGGCGAGACCACCAGGCGCTGGCCAAGGCGGTCCAGGTCCATCAGGACACGCTGCGCACCATGTACTTCGCTTGACGAGCCGCCGTGTTCACGACTGTGTGCCGAGTCGGATTCACACGAGACCAGCTACACTCAGACCAACGAGGCCCAGCCCTTCCGTGACAGCCAGCATCCAACACGAGACGTCATTGACTTTCGTAGACCCTCCGTTTCCCAGAATGCCTTCTGTCCCAGATTTCAAACTTGGATTTTGAACTGCAGACCTGTATGAGACCCGTGGCCGTAGGAAATGTGGTTTGCCAAAATCTGTGAGCTGCTCATTCAAGTAGAACCCCATGTTTCCTAAAAAAATCTCCTAAAAGCAGTCTATGAACTCAGGGCTTTAAAACATTTTTAATTTATTTGGTCATTCAATTTACTTGTTTTTAACACACGATTCTCTATGAAATTGATGGTCTCAAACTCGCTGTGAGCGTTCTCCGAGCGGGACAGCAGTGCAGACGCAGCTGTGGTTTTAAAGCCTCGACCGGCGTGGCGGCAGCGCAGGCGTCTGTGGCCGGGTGCGACTGCGCGCCCGGCGTGGCTCCGCGGGCTCATCGGACCGGGGGCGGCTCGTCCTGCCACCACCGCCTCTCTCACGCAGCCCGAGGGACGGCGCGGGCGGCGGCGGTCACGTGCGTTTACAGCATTTCTAGGTCCAGAGAGATTGGCAGACAAGTGCCATTTTAATAAAAATTTATTTAAAAAAAAAAAAGAAAAAAGACAATATGCCGACAGTCTAATCATAAGATTTGTCCTCGAGGACTGTGACGTTTATTTTCCAAAGTTTCTAAAGAATACGGGTCTGTGGTGATAAATACAGTACAATCCTTTTTCACTGTTATGTCTGTAATGTAAAAGAGAAATATATATATCTGGTTTGCAGTATTAATGTGATAGCTAGACGCTGTTTTTCATTTTATTGACTGTGGGGTGCTTCTCGTGATCTGTGCAGCGTGTCAGGAGCGTGTCAGAGCCTGCAGACTGGACGGCCTCCGTGGCTCTCAGCCCGGTGTGCGGGGCGTGCAGCTGACTCACCGTGACCGCCCGCCCCCAGTGCAGACTGTCGCCGGCGCCTCCCCGCCCGCCGCCGCCTCGTCCCGCGTGCCGCTCGGCCGATTAAGCACAAATGGAATGTATGCATTCTTCCGCCCCGGGAAGCGAGTCCGTGTACCCGAGCGCAGCTCTCCGCGTTTGCGTCTGTGTGGTGGGGCCACAGGGGCGGAGAGCCACGAGTGGTGGCCCTGTGGGGCGCAAGGCCCACAGGCAGCCACACAGCCCCGTCCTCCAGAGGATGGCGGACAGGATGGCAGGCGGGAACCAGTGTCAGGGTCTGACCCCTGCTGGGATCTTCCTTCTGGGCCAGATGTGGGCCGCCAACTAGAAACCGTCACACTGAGAGTGGTGTGCTGTGGGGCACATGACGAGGGCCACAGCAGGGGACTGTCTGTGCCGAGTGTGCTTTTTGTCCTCGTAGGTGGTCCCATGTAGAGCCCAGGCCGCGTTTATTGTAGAGACTCGAGGGAGGGGCCGCTCCTCCCCCCGCGCTGCTTTTGCTCTCTCTCGGTTTCCTGTCCCTGCTGCCGGCCCTTCCCGCCGGCCTGACACTTACCTCTGGCGCCGCAGCGGACGGGGCTTCTGGTGGGCGTGCCTCCGCGAGAGGGAGCGCCCACCCGTGTCCTCGTCTGTGCTCCGAGGGGCGGGCGCTCATGGACACACGGCTGGTCTGGCGGCCGTGGCAGAAGGCAGTCTGCCGTTTGTGAGCTCTCTGCTCGGGGTGGTGCGCCACGTGTCCCGCGTGTGCATGTGCGTGTCTTATTAATGGCATTAGTCTCTTCTTGCTGTATCTTTTTTTTTTTGTCTTTTTTAAATGACAGAAGCCTTTGCTCTGAGAAATGTCGCAGTTCCGTGGTTTCATTGGCAAGTGGCACTTTCTCCTGCATTCAGAAGGACACCAATACACTCTTGGTTTAAATCACTAGGAGCCTTCAAGGCGGGGAGGGACTCTTCACTAACACACGTAAATTAGGTTGGTTTTCAGCCCCTGGGAGGACCCTCTAAAACTGTCTGTCTCAGAGGTGTGTTCGTAACATGTGTGACAGGATCGCGCTGGGGGTGGAGCGGGGCTGGGGGAATGCAGATCCCCAGGCCTCGCTGCGTACTTCCCGGTCTGGGGCTGCCTGAAGTCTGAGACGCCCTGCTCGAGAGCTTTCCGGAGAGGGCTCAGCCTCGTGCGGGGTGGGCCCAGCAGGAGGGACTCCTTGGCGGCACAGGGAGACGTTACCTAAGCTACAGCCTAGAAAAGGTCACAGGCTGGAAGAAAATGAGACCTAAATTTTTTAAAAATTATTTTGAAGGCAAAGTTTTCCTTCCCGTGGGCCGGAGTACTCTGAGAAGGGCACTTTCTATGGCCCTGCACTCATTCCGTAAAACGTCACACTAACAGCATTAACAGACCAGACGTCTCCGCAGGGTTGCCACACACATCTGTGTGTGTGTCCGGTGACTCCGCGTTCAGGGGGCTCTAGGTGCGCTCTCTCAGGTAAATCGCCGTTTCCCCAGACTCCTGCCAGTCCCCCCATACGAGGGTGAACTCTGAGTTCCGAGGTGGTGTAAGACCTCCCGCTGCGGCAGAGCCCGTCCCGGCCTGACTCGTCTGGAGCCAGGAGGGGCCCCTTGCTGCCCTCCACCGGGGCCGCCTCGGGCCCAGGCCGAGAGGGGCCCTGGCATCTGGCTGGCTGTGCACCCCCACCCCCACCCCCAGTTAGTAAGGTGTGCCTTGCTTGAAGCAAACTGAATGTGAAAATGAAATAATGATGTAGAAATTGGGGTTCATGTAACAGAAAAACTGGGATTTATCTCATCTCTTTTAAAAAAGAGCTCCCCCCATTAGATTCTTATATTGGTACTCTTTGTGATATATTTTGAATTATTCACTTTGAGAAAAATCAGTGTATTTGCATCCCTTTGCCACTCTCGATTGCATTAGACAAGCTCCCCCCCCCCCCCAATCCCAGGGGAGCCATCCAAGTCGCCATTTTGCAGCAGAGCCCCTTGGTGACGCTAGGACTTCACCCCGCTGTCCGTGCACCGCGAGCTCGGGTTTCCCAAGTTCAGATGGATCCGGGAAAACGGGGCGCGCCTGTACTCTCAGAAAGGGGTGGTTTCGTTTTGGTTGGGGTCCAGGTTTTCTGTTACAAGAAGTCCTCACACAAGCACTTGCTGCGTGGCGGGGTCTGCCTTGGGGCGTGGCTCTCGCCACCTCGAGTGAATGTGTGTGCTCCAGGACCACGGTGGCACGTGGCATCGGCTCCAGGAGGGGACCATTGGGAACCGCCGCGCGACCTCCACGCTCCTCGGGGCTGGCCGAACCCCTGCCGTCCCAGTGTTGGCCCGGGGTGCTGAGTGCTGGCCGGAACAGAGGGTGGGGTCTGGTCCCTCCGGCGGGGGCGGGGGTATCAGTGTTGCTGCCATGAGGGGCCAACGCCATTGTGTATTTCCGCCGTTCCTCTCTGGCTTGGTGCGGACGTGCCTGTGGTGCCTGGTGGACACTCTGGAAACTGTTTTCCCCACTTTTATAAACCGCCGAGCGTTTGCCTTCAGGCTTGCCGGGTGATTTATTTTTGAAAGCCACAAAATGTAGTTTTTCTGGATGAATTGTTTTTCTTAATATATGCAGCAATGTAATTTTACATTGCTCTGTGGGGCGATTTAAATTTTATTTTTTCAAGGCAGTTTTTCAGTCAGATTCTATATTTGATACACTATGTGAAGGGTGGACCAGCCAAGCGTCAAGCACTTGGGACACCAGGCTGTCCCCAGGAGCCCGGCGGGGCTGGGCCGGCCTCTCTGCCCCGTGGCCTGGAAGCACTCAGCTAGTTTCTGGAGCCGTCAGGGTCCGGGGCAGTTCTTCGGCGGGACTCTGAGCTGTCGGACAGTTAAAAGGATTTCCGTGGGCATTTTCCTACCCCCGAGGCGGTTCCAGTGGTGGGGACCGTGGAAGCTGACCTAATTCAGACAGTGGACAATCCGGTGGCCCAGACAAGCCATAGCCCTCTCCCTGTGACCTCTCTGACTCATCTCTCACACTCACGAGAAAAGGAATGTACAGTAGAGAAGCTTCCTCGGTGTTCGTGCGCCTCACTTTCAGAATGCAACTATTTTCTTTAGATTTGAAACCCTTCCCCAAAGCACCCTGAGATATGGTCCCTTCTCCCTGCCGCGGCCAGCGGCTGCAGCTGCTGCAACAGTTTTCGGTGTAGCCGCCATGCACATGTGACTTTGTGACTTTGTCACAGGCAGTTTGCGTTACACACGTTGCCGACTCTCTTTTGTAAGGAAATGTTCAACTCCAAATAATTGCACTGATTTTGACAACCCCCTTTTTAAATTATGGCCGACCTTGCATCTGCTGTACGCGTTGGGATGCTGTAAATAGGGTTAGGGTGGCGGTGTCGGCGGCGTCGGCACGGCGCTGCCTTGGTTCTGTCGCTGCTCCGCGCTTCATCCTGGTGTCTGCCGGCCCGTTCCCGAAGGACAGGTGGCCTCTCTGCTTGCTTCTCTGGAAGGTGGTGTGCACCCTGCGGACCGGGGCGTGCGCTCCCTGCAATCTGCAGGCTCACCCTTGAGAGGGTTCATTGTGAGCCCGGAGCCCTTCTGCAGTGCTTTTGATGCCTCGTCACAGGCTGTGACTCCTGAGCGCATTTCCCTCTGGCTCCGTCCAGCCCCTGACCGTGTGCGGAGTGAGCACCGTGTGGCCCCAGAGCTGTCATTGTGAAGCCACGAGGCCGCTGTTGTGTCAGATGGTCGCCGGTGTGGAGAGGACCGCGGCCCAGCGTGGCTCCCTGCTGCCTGTGACGTTTGCTAGCTAAGTGGTGCCCTCCCCAACCCGGTGTGTGGTCCTGGCTGCGGTCGCGACGCCCAGGCCAGCCACACGCAGGGGTCCGAAACCCTCTCCACCACCGGGGCACCGGGCGGTGCTGCCGTGCGGGGCCCTCAGTGCTTCCCTGGGTGTGTTTTGCCGTGTTACTCTCTCTGGTGAATGTACTGGCTTAGCCAAATCACTACAGAAGGTGGTTTCTGAATACCTTTTAGTTTAAAGAAAGTAGACGCAGACAAAGGCTACCTCTGAATCCTCAGTAGACTTGTGTTTGTTCTTAAGCGTAGCTGTCCACACTGAAAGTAGCCAAAATGCTGCCCGGATAAACTGAATTGTGAACATCTCTCTGTTCCGTGCTGGCTTGAAAATGTGTGTGCCATACTGTGACCCATGGACAGTCCCCTCCTCGGGGCTGCCGGCTCCAGAGTTCGGGTCTCAGCGGCCCGCAGGAGAGTGGGGGCTGCGCAGGCCCGGTCTGCGGCAGGGCCCTTGGTCTGCTCCCCTTTCGGATGGGTTGGACGTGGCTCCCTCTGCTCCCTCCTCCCTCGTGCGCCCTTTGTGCACTCACCCGGTGCTTGGACAGCATCCATCTAAAGCAGCCTCACGACTGACCTTTGACCTCAGACCTTGCGTTCCCATCGCTCCCTGCGTAACACTGACCTGGGGCCGCCCGCAGATTGTGCCGTTCCAGTCCGAGGCCCCGCGCGCCCCTTCCGGACTCCCCTTTGCTGCCAGGGACGCGCCCCGCCCCCCACCCCCATGTCTTTTGGGTTCTTATGTTCACGAGTCCTCGGAAGAACAAACACCTCCCTTGGACTGCTCTTAAGTTGTGGCTTGGCAGGTGGGCAGTCTCGCAATGACAGGTGTTGGGGGGCGCTCTGCTTCCCTGCTGGGCGTGCGCTGACTTGGGACCAGCGGGGATCCAGGGTGTCAGGACATGGGAGTTGCTGCCCTTAGCCCTGCTGTTTTGAGCTGTGATGCTTTTCCTGCCCCACTGTGCGCTTTGCTTCCGAAAGAGCTAAGTGTCCTTGGCGGTTGTTCTCAGAATGCTGTGGCTCTGGAAGCGTGGCCGTGTAGGCGGAGTGCCCGAGCCTGCGGGGCTCCTCGGGCTTGGCCTCGTTCTCAGCCAGTGTCCCGCCCAGGGTGTTTCGGGGACACTGCACCGCGGGGCGGAGGCGCTCAGATCCGGCCCTCGGCCTTCGGTGTGCGTGTCTCCAGAGTCCAGGATGGGCCTTGCCGCCACGCTCGTGCTCCGGAGAGGTGACGAAGCACTGGGGGCACTGGGGGTGGCTGCTGCTTCTCTTACCATGTCTGTCTTCCTGTTCCCGTGAAAGCTCTGAGCCGCGGGAGGTCCTTGACTGCTCCCAGGTGTTGTGACGGGAGGGTCAAGCCCTCACCTCGCCCCCCGCCTTTCCGGGGCGTGAGGGGGCTGAATCAGCCCGTCCCAACCCCCCTGGACTCAGGCAGTGTGGAGGTAAAGCTAACGCACCGAATACTAGCTGGCTCCCGGAGTGACCCCAGGAGCCAGGCGCTGAGGCCGGCCTCATGCCAGTGCCTTCTGAATCTTCAAGGCCCTGACACCATGAGTTGATCCCAAGAACAGCCCCCACCACCCGGCCAGGGGGTGCAGTGCTCCGCTCATGGGGGCAGGGGGTGGGGTGGGAGCGGCCCAAGGGGCGGGAGAGCGCAGGCTGCATCAGGGCCAGGCGGGGTGTGTTCCGGAAGACCCGCCGGCCTCCGTGCCTTTCCATCCCGGCTCTGGGCGCCCCTCAGAGCCGCCCTGGGGCTGCCTCTCCGCCGGCCAGGGAGCCCACATGGCCTCCCGCCTTTGACAGACTTCTGCTCCCCCACCTCCGACGCTGTGGGCTGTGATCCCAGGCGCTGTTGCAGGGCTTCTCCCACACCCAGGAGGACCCACCCCTTAGGCAGGCACTGGCCGTGCCCATAAGCAAAACCTGGTGGCTTTGTTCAGGGTCACTCAACACGAGTGTCTCGTGCCATGGATTGGAGTCTTTCAAAGGAGCTGGCATCGTGTCTTTGTGCGGTGTGCGGGGGGGTCCTGCTGTCTGTCCGTGTGTGGACGGCTCTTGGTGGTGCTGCTCCGTGTGGCACATGGCAACGGCGCGAGCGGGCGCAGTGGCACCTCGGGCGGGGCACAGAGGACCCCAGGCGCGGCATCCCTAAAACGCAGCTCGTGCCTCTCAGCGTTCTGGGCTGGGTAGGGAGCGCGTCTCTCGGCTGAGGGTCTTGTTACAAAGCGCCCTGCCGCGTCTCGGGATGATCTTATTATTGGCGTGAAGTTGGAGAGGTGGCCCGATGTTGTTTGTTTTACGCTTGCAGAGAGAAGCTCCCTCGACGCTCCTCTAGGCCCTCCCCTCACCCAGAGCCCCCCACCCGCCCTCGGAGGCGCCCGCAGCAAGGGGCACGACGCGTTCGAAGCTCGGGTTCCTTCTCAAAGCCAATCATGCTCCTGCCCAGAACTCCGAGAGTTACGTAGTTTAGCACTAAGTTGAAATTCGAGTCCTGAGTTTGATGGTGGATTTTAATGTGGTTGTTGAAGACATGAACTCATGTTTTATAACTGTAGAGGCAAGTGAGTTTTTACTTTTAAAGTTTTAAGAGAATAGTTGTAAGTTTCTGTGTAACGAAGTGGTTAATTACTCATGAAATACAAGAAAAGAATGTAGCGTCTAAATCCAGAATTTTCTTACCTCTGGTACACTTCATATTACTTACCTAACATGTATTGAGGGGTTTGCCCCCTGAGTTTTATCAACTTTTCTAGTTTTATTTTATTTTTATAAAATAATTGAAAAAGAACCAAAAATGAATTCAAAAGTTACCTAGGTAGATCTCGCCCCTGCTTAATTTTCCCCCACAATGAGACATTTTAGAAGACATTTTGAATCAAAATGTATTACAACCATTTCAAGTTTACTCTTTTCTAAGAAGCTGAGCACCTGCAAGGGCCCCGTTCTGGGCGGTTCGCCACCTCCTGTCCGCGGACTCGGACTCGCTTCTCCCCGCGTGGCGGGTCCCCGTGGCCGGGTCGTGTGCTGGCAGTGGAGACCGTGCAGTGCTGTTTTGTAAATTGACAGTTCCTGTCTGAACTAGTATTTGTATCTGTTGGCCTCTCTGTGTAACTCTTTATTTGCTACATGAATTGTGAACTTAAATATAAAATCACAGTACCTGCTAACTTCGATTCTGAGGCTTCATGTCCTTGTCTTAGTTTCCTGCCATTCTGTGTGTGTGGAGGGTGTCCAGTGCTTGCATGATGCTAGGTGGTAATGCCACTTTAAGCCTTAATCAGATGTTCAATTTGTAAGTTTCAGAGTATGCAAAAACATTAGGCAGAGTGAGTTTAAACTGTCTGGATTGGGATGCTGTACCCTAATTCAGCAAGTCTTTTCTCTGGAGTTACAAAGGGAAACTTTCGGTGATACACCTCTCTCTCTCTCTCTCGCTCTCGCTCTCTCTCTCTCGCTCTCCCTCCCCCTGCGCCCCCCCCCAACCCATCTACCCCCACTGGCTGTTGCTGCCTCGTGATGGAGACAGACCGTTGTGCATTTCTGTGGTAGCCAGTCCGTCAACAAGACCTGCTCTGAAAGTCTTGAAGACTTTTTCAGGGTTATTTTTAGATGTTTGAAATTTTTTCCCTCCAGTCTGAGATTTATTTGCGGCTGATGGAGAGGATGACTGGGGCGCAAATCTTATTTGCAAACCTGCTCATGTTCTACGCTTTCTTCAGGCAGTGCCTCCTGCCATCACTTCTGCATGTGACTACGTGGGTTTTTGTTTCTGTAAAGGCATCTGAAGTTTAGACACAAAACAGAGGGGACCCAGCTTCCTTTACAATGTGGATCTACCTCAGTTCAACAGTTGGGTGCTATTTACGAAGTCTGTCAAATTAAATTGGAAAAAGTAACCAAACAGTGAGCTATAACTTCACGTGAAGCTTGAATTCATAATTTCCGTTTATTTAATAATATTTTTATTTATTTTGTGCCTTTTGTGTTGAATCCTAATGCATTGAAAAAAAATCAGTATGAAATTAAATATTTTAGATTGCAGGCGGGGAGAAAAGCCCAATTGGCCACGGCATTCGATAGGTTACCCCGGCCACCGCGACCGCACATCGGAATCCCAACTGCCTTCTCGTGAAAACGAACACAGTATGTTCGAGAAAATTCAACATTTTACAAACAAATTCCAAACTCTTCTATGCACATATTTATAGCTATCACTTCATTTCTGGTGCCAATGAAGGGGTGGCCAAAACAACTCACGTGTCCTCTCATCACTGCTTTGTCGCCGCCGGGCCCCCTCTTCCTCTGGCACGTCAGCTCATTTCATAAGCAGCAAGCGGACAGTTGTCGGCGTCACCCTCCGGGCCGGCGTTGCTCGGGGCCACAGACGGAGGGACGGGCCGCGAGGCCTGCGCTCCGCGGCAGCCCAGGTCCCGTGAGTTAGCGCTTTCCGGCAGGTGAGAAGTAGGCGGAAGCTGGTGGACAGTTTTTCACGCCTTTGTATTCGGCAGTTTACAATTCCAGACGTTTCGCACTCTGGCGGTCTTTTTTAACTCAATTCTTTGGAGGTAATGCAATATTTTGGAGTCTTAAGAATTTGATTTTATACCAATAAGAAATAAAACTTCGGGATCTTTCCTGTAGTATATAGTTTTACTACTTTAAAGAGATTTCTGAATTTTACAAGAGAACCAACATTCCTTAGTGGCGAAACTTTGAAAGTTGATTTGGGAAGCTTTTTGCTGCAGGATCTCAAAAACAATGGGATGATTCTAGTTTAAGTTTTTCCTTTGAAACTCCCCATCAGGTCGGTCCTTAAGCTGTGCTCTGGGAAGAGCGAGTCACCCTTCAGTATGCTGCATGTAAAGACGGGCCCTGTTGCACTTTCTCAGTAATAAATGCCCTCTGGTTGGCTCCCCAGGAAGCGTTCGGTTTCTTACCTAACAAGAGTACTTTGGGGCAGGTCATTAAATTTCTATAGGTACCTCAAGAAAAAGCACCTGAATATGCTGCATTTTGTTTCGTTAGCTTTTATATGTAGCATTTGTTTTGCTCTTATTATTTTGTTTAGAGATATGCTTTTTGGACCCCAGTAGACCGTTGAAAGAAATTTTTAAATCGCCCTTGTAGGGGTACAGTACCCTTTCTTTCTATTTCACCTCCACGATCTGGTTCGAAGGGTGCCCACCCATAGAAGACTTTGCCCAGACACACCCAGGACCAGGCACCCATGTGTATCAGCAGACGACAGATGTCCCCAGCCCTTTCTGTCCATGCTGCTTTCTCGACTCCTTTCTCCATGCCACCAAGAGGTCGGGCGACTCATTTCTGAGGTCAGACTCCAACAGCGTGGCGCCTCAGTTTCCAGCGCACCTCACGCAGCTGCCACCCAGTAAGTAGCCTGGCCCTGGCGGCAGTGCTGGCATCAGGCCGCAGGCCGCAGGCCGCAGACCAGGCGGCTCCCTCTGGAGAGCCAGTCCCCATCTCTCTGTTCCCCGGGCGTGCCCCGCAGGGGACAGGTGGCAGTGGTCGTGGTGGCAGCAGGTGAACTGGCGAAGGAAGCCGAAGGCTGAGACACCGAGCATCTGTTGTGTGTGAGCTTAGCTGGGTCCTTTCAAGTTTGTTTTACAGCTTACTAGGTTAAGTAGTTTGCACTATTTTTGCAATAAATTCATGGAAACCCTAACAGTTACTCGTTTTGTTTCTTACCGTGTGTATATAAACTAATACTGAGAGTTTGGCAGTGTTTTTCACCCCCTTAACATGCACAGAACGCTGTAAATCTGATAAAATACGATGTGAATGATATTTTATAAAGTTATTTTGTATGGTGTCAATTTTGTTTTGCCTCATAGTATGTCAGCAAAAAATGAAATAAAATTCCTTGTATTTACAGCTGCCTCTCCCAAAGGTCTTCAATTACTCGCATGTGTATTTGGGTGCCTCCTTCTGCACAGGTCACAACCCCAGGCTGCTCAGTGGGCGCGCACTGCTGACGACAGACGTCCGGGTCTGTTCTACCAGCATCGGGCCTGCTCCTGGAACGGTGCGCTCCGCACAGCTGGGCATGGCCCGAGCGTCTGGGTTTGGGGGTGAGGACCATAGAAGGGACCGGATGCAGGAGGACAGACATCTCCAGGTGAGCTGGGTGCTCCTCCTCTAGCAGCCATGAGACCAGACGAAGCAGAAACCCACACAGCTGAGCCCCGGTGCAGTGCAAAGCCCTGAGCTCCGCGTGGTGTGGGAGTCCGACCTGACCACATCCGGGTTTGCGGCCTGATGTCGGGGAGGGAGAGGCGGGTCAGAAAATGGCTGGAACACCCAGGACGGCACTGTTGCTGAAGCAGGCCAGGGCTTGTTTCCATGGGGCGTGTTCCTGGGGCTGCAGGTGTGCGTTAAGACCAGAATAGCCCGCACTGGGAATGACACACTCCCCCGGGGGGCTGGGGGAGCAATGCTGCGCCCACACGCTGGACTCCACTCCGCGGTGGACAGGGACAGGCTGCGACACCTGTGGCAGCATGGTGCTCAGACGCGCCGTGCCACGTGTGAAAGCCGCCTCAGAGGCTGCCTGCTCCGATGCCACTTGCGTGACCCTGGAAAGACGGGTCAGCAAAGTGCAGTCGGCGGCCCTACTGTGTTTCTGCATGGCCTATAAGATGCGCATGGCCGTTAAATTCTTCAGTAGTTGAAAATTAAAAAAGAATACTTGAGACCTGTGGGAACAACACAGAATTCAAACTCCGATGTCTGGGAGTAGCTTTCTTCAGACTCACTCCTGCAGGGGCAGCGCTGGCCGCTCCCGCGCAGCGGCGGAGCTGTGGCTGTGGACTGCACAGCCCACGGACCTGACACTTGCTACAGGCCCCGTTTCAGGGGCACAGAAGAAATGGCTCGATGGCTGCCAAGGTGAAGGGCAGGAATGAGTTCGACCGTTGGGAAATGTGGGAGGAGGTGATAAGGCTGTTCTGTCTTAATTGTGGTGATCACATGACTGCGTTTCTCAGAACTCAGAAGTGTACACCAAAATAGATTTTAAAATTTTAATTTAAAATAATTTTAAAAACCAGAGAGACAGAAAACATCAGTGGTTGCCTGGGAGCAGGGGAAAGGACTAACTCCCAGGGGGTACCGCGGAGTATTTGGGGTGATGGAACTGACTGTTTGCTTACACGACCAGCAGACTGAAAATTTACTCTATGTGAAAAAGTACGCCCTGGCTGGTGTGGCTCAGCGAACTGAGTACAGCCTGCGAACCAAACGGTCGTCTGTTCAATTCCCAGTCAGGGCTCACGCCTGGGTTGCAGGCCAGGTCCCCAGAGGGGGATGCAGGAGAGGCAACCACACACTGATGTTTCTCCCCCTCCCTTCCCCTCTCTAAAGATAAATAAGAAAGTCTTAAAAAAGAAAGAAACAATATAGAACTTATGGTTTTCTCTCATGGATAGTAGAAACCATTACTATAGGCATATAGAAAGGAACAGCAAACGAGATAGATCTACAATATGCAAAATGTTCTCAAAATTTTTTTAAGAAAAATACACTTAGAGGTAATATTTCTTTTTGGATTTATAATTTGACTTGAAATTTTTCTCGGGGAATAGAAGTGCTAGAAATGCTTATTTTTTAATTTCACAAAGGTCTGAGGTACTAAGCAAGGCGTCACAACAGAGGGTCACAAAATTAGACCTACAGAGCACTTTACTGTAAATATACAGACAACTTTTAATGAAAAATGTCTTTACAGTTAAAAATGCAGTATTTGGACAAATATTCTAACAAATTTTCTTGAAATACAAAATTGCAAGTGTAACATACTACATACAAAGTAACAAAACAATACACACTACATTTTTAGCTAAAACAGGACTAGTTGTTTTCACATAACTGATATTTAGAAGCTCTTCAGAACCCGCCTGCACGTGCGAAGTCGAGCTGAGCTGAGCTGCCTCTGTCCAGCTGCCTGCGGGCCGTGTTGCCTGACCGTGCAGGCAGCTCTTCCTCGGTGGCCTCCCACCACAGTGTGGGCCTGACCACTTTCCTGTGGCTGCCGACGGTGCAGGTGCAGCAGATGCTCCGTCCCGGCCGGGAAAGAGTGCAGTGTATTCACAGTCTGAAAAGTGAAGGCTAAAATCGCACAGTGCTGTGCTTGCTTTAAAGCAACCGCGCTGGCCCAGGCTGGATCCCCAGCTAGGGCACAGACAAGCAGCGACCAATGACTGCATGAACAAGGGCAACGACAAATCCACGCCTCGCTCTCTCCTTCTCTCTCCCCCTCCCTCCTTTCCTCTCTCTCTAAAAAATCAGTGAAAAAACAACCACAGGGTGCTAATCCGGGAGGGTCCTCACCAGACTGACTTTTTAAAGCGTTCGTTTTAGGGTTAGGATTCCGCTTCATCATCATCACTTTCATCACTGTTGTCATCCTCCTCCTCCTCCTCGTCTTCTTCCCTCTTCTCCTTAAGCATTTTCAGATATTTACTAGCTAATATCTTCTTTGGTAATATATCTTAAAAACATAAAGCTAACATTAGCAATTGCCTGTGGTAGGCCATGAATATAGCAACACATTGCAAATATCCTAGTTCCTGCTTTGACCTCTGGAAGAGGTTCCGAAACAACACAAAGTCAGCCTCCCGTTCCTCAGGGTGACCTCCTGCCGCACGCGGAAGACCTGATTCCCAGTCACTGCAAACTATCTGCTGCTTCTACGTGAGGGCCGGCCTGTGAGCAACCTGCCCAGCCTCCCCGGGACAGGCTGGCCGGCCCAGGGACAGACTTAGCTCTGTTTAGCCACGGCCACACAGCTTGTTCCACAGGTAGTTTCTGTTTCCAGGGCCAAGTATACCAGCCCAGAGTCTTCCTTCAGTGGCAAGAGGGGTCTGAGGGGTGGGTCTGCCAGGCCCACCAGCCAGCCAAACACCCTAGTGCGGGCTGTTGGCCATACTATCGTTCTAGGTGAGCTGCACTGCAAACGCACTCAACAGGCAAAACTGTGCCAGGCCATGCTTAACTCTGGCACCTACAGAAAGCAGCAAAATGTTTACTTCAGTGAAAGCAGGGGAGAAAAGCCTGAAATATACTAAGCATTTTTTAACCAGAATGTTTCAAAGACTAGGTACCTGCAAGAAACTGGAAAGTTTCCGATTCCTCTGCGGTATTTGATAAATCATTGTACGTGAGCGCCTTCTTTTCCTTCCCGCCGCCATGTCTGTAGGAATAGGTGGCTAGATACTGAACGAAGAGCTCCTGAAACAAATGGAAAGGGAAAGTGAAGGGTGTGCTTTGAAAACTGATCATAGAACTTACATTTTTAAAGTACATTAAGTTTGGATGACTGCACATTATCTTGGTTTCTCAAATTACAGGAAATCACTGTGGAAAGGAGAAACATGAGGTCAGAAAGAAACCAAGAGTATCAAAGTTACTCTTGTATCAAGAGTATCAAAGTTAAATGACTGCAGGTAGCAGTCATTTCCCTAAGGTTTATTTTTGATTTTTAACTTAAGAAAAATATTGAAAACTAAACAATGAATTGCAAATGTTTAATGACCAGTCTGTACAGTTAAAAAATAAAAATAAAAAAGAGGAAGAGACCATTGAAAAATTGTTTGGCTCGGGGATACTTTGTCATAGATGGTTCCCTATAAATAGTCAACATCCGGAAGCTCAGACTGGACCCCATTTCCTATTTTGCCCAACACCTTTCCTAAAGCAACAACCTGGACTGGGCCTCTCTTGAACTCCATCTGGTGTGGTTAGAGAGAGAATCAAGGAGTGTCCGAGGCATAAACCTTAGTTCCTGAATACCTGCAGCCCAAACTGTACCGGCAAACACACAGACCCCAACATCACGTGCCGAACGGCAGTTATTTTCCCGGACTCTGAGAAAGCACGGCTCTGGCACAAAGCAGGCAAGAAATCTGAGATTGCCCACTCCCCTTAGCTGCAGTCCAACACATTGTGGGAACACCGTGTACTGAACGAGGAGCTGGAAAGCACAGTCTAGGGGAAAGTTCCAGCAGCTGAGGCTGCAGCTTAGCACGGCCCAGTCAGTGTTAGAACAGGGAGGGTCTGTCCCACCACCACGGAGCCCAAATCGGGAGAGCCACAATGCTCTCGCAGGCCGTACAGCTTGGGTCCCTGGAATCACTTTCAGCCCGGGAAGTCCCGCGAGGATATCGGGGAGAGGCGGGGCGAACCAATGGCATCACGGGCCGGACCTCCCGAGGAAACCCTCCCTGGACCGTTTGGGGAGTCGGGCTCGAAACCACAGAGCAAGCCAAACGCGAAGAAAAGGGGTAAGCTCATCGGGGGCGCGGGGGGAGGGGTCCAAAGATTGGTGACGCGGCAAGAGAGACAGCAGCCGCGCGCCAGTCTGCGCCGTTACCCAGGTGACCGCCGCGCGAGGGAGGACGGGATGGCGCGCGGGGGAACGCGGGAGCAGCGCGCAGTGGGCGGGGCGAGGGGCGCGCGAGGGAGGACGGGAGCGGCAGGAACAGGGTGGAGCCAAGTAAAGGATGAAGCGGGGGAGCGCGGGGGAGCTGGGGCGCGGGCGGCGTGGAAGGGAAGTGAGGCGAATTGCGCAAGGGCGCACAGGCGGCGCGCGAGCCCAAGGGGACTGCGCAGTGCGACTGGTCCCGGCGGCCCCCACCCTCGCGCCCCGCTCCTCACTTTTCCCCGCACTGCCCCCGCCTCACCGTAGCCTTAGCCGTGAGCATGAGCGCCTCCTGGTTGATGCTGGACACATCGGGGGAGCTCTTCATGATGACTCGGATGCGGGACAGGGGCAGCGACACGATGCGCTGCTCCGCGCACTTGTCTCTGCCCGTGACCACGTCCGCCATCTTTGTGCCCCTCCCCCGCAGCGGCAGCCGGGACCCGCTGCAAGGTGGCGGTCCGGCACGATCGGTACGGGAGCGGCTTTCCGCTGCCTCGTGGGAGTTGTAGTGCCGGGGAAGAGCAGCGGCGGAGGCGGGAATCCGTCCTTCCGGGGGCGGACTACAAACCCCAAGATGCCGCGCGCCCCCGCGGCTGCGCGGAAGGAGCCGGGGAAACCAGAGGGAGCGCCGGTGGCTGTCCGAGTGGAGGGGTGGGGCTTGCCGTCACCTGGCAGGCCTGGCGGCCGGAACCCGAGGGAGGGCGGGTGCTGCTCAGGCGAACAGTGGTAAGAGTTCTTTCAGGAGGCGGGTCTTGGCACTCAGTGAATGAGGATGCGGTGTCTTCTCTGTGCTGGGCCTGGGGCATGCTGCAGTGAGCAAGGAGGAACGCTTTCCTGAAGCCCGCCTTCCAGAGGGAAGACAGGAAAGAAACTGGCAAGCAAATTGGCGCTGATAAATAGCACGAAGGAGCCCTGGCTGCTGTGACTCAGTGGCTTGAATGCCGGCCTGCGAACCAGAGAGTCCCCGATTCATTTCCCAGTCAGGGCACAAGCCTGAGTTGCGGGCCAGGTCGCGGGTTAGGGGCCTGCGAGAGACACTTGATCCATGTATCAATCTCACATCGATGTTTCTCTCCCTCTTTTTCTCCCTTCCCCTCTCTCTCTCTCTTTTTTTTTTATCTCTAAGGATAAATAAAATCTTAAAAATACCACGAAGGAAAAGAAAGCAATGGAAGAACGGAGGAGCGGGGCGCTGTTTTAAGCGGGCGTGGTGGGGAGGAAGACTGGCAGTGGTGTCTGAGAAAGCTGGGAAAGGGAACTCCAAGTGCAAAGGCCCTGAGGGGCCCTGAACTCTCCAGGGAAACTCCAAATGTCCTGGGTGTGGAACCAGGGGCCCTTTCCAGGTGTGTGAGGACTGAAGGAAGAGGTTGAGAGATGATGGGATTTGTCTTAAATTTTACTAGTCCCACTGGCCGCTGATGGTGGGGAGTGGAGGAGAGAGCAGTAAAGGTAGAGAGGTCTACTGCGGAGGGCAGAGACCAGTAGGTGTTTATGAGTGTGCCTAAGGTGAAATGCTAGGGAAAGGAGGGTGGGATTTATCCAGGGGCCAGGTCAGGGAGGGCCTTGTGGGCTATGGAATTCTTGCTGAAGGAGTTGGGTGGCTCTTGGGAGCGTAACGTGGAAACAAGCGAATGGACGGTGGTGCCCGTTTACTGAGACAGGGAGCCCACCTCGAGGTTGGCGCAGGGGGGTGGGGGGGTTCGGTTTGGGGCAAGTTGATTTCCATCTGCCTCTCAAACATGAGCAGCAGTGTTGAGTGGACAGGTGGCTCTTCTGGCCTGGAGTTCTGGCTGGAGCAGTGAATTTAGAAGCCATCGTTGTCTAGATGGTAGTTAAAACCATGGCCCTGGCTGTTGTGGCTCAGCGGATTGAGAACCAAGCTGTGAACTGAGATTGCTGGTTGGATTCCCATTCACAGGCCTGGGTTGTGGGCCGTGTCCCCAGTAGGGGGTACTTGAGAGGCAACCATACATTGATGTTTCTCTCCCTCTTTCCGTCCCTTCCCACTCTCTAAAAATAAGTAAAAATCTTTTTTTTTTGTAAGAACAAACAATGATGAGCATATCTAGGAGGAGAGGGTAGAGAGAGTACAAAGCTCTGAGGGCCACGTGCTGGGGTCCTCCAGTATCTCAAGATGGAGAAGGGAAATCCAGCGAAGGAGACTGGAAAGAAGTGGCCACTAAGAGGAGAGTGGGTGTCGATAAAGCCAATGGAAGACAGTTTTTCTGGAAGGAGAAACTGATGAACAGGATGGGATGCTGCAGAGGTCAACAAGAAGACTACCTCTCACTAGCAGTGCGGCCGTAGTCACACGCATCCTGGGCTGTGAGACAGGAGAGTTCCCGCCTCTCAGCGACGCTGTGCCCAGCACGGCAGCCCTCTCAGGTCTGGGCGGAGCCTCAGAGGCGATGAGAAAAAGCCGCTGTAAACTGAAGAGCGCCTTGCGACCGCCTGCATTCTGCATGAGGTCTCAGTGTTACTGCCGCAAGGTCTTGTCACACCCAAGTCAACTTTTGATTTCAGAGCCCGCATGAAGGGAGTTTGGAAAACCCAAAGTACATCCTGTTTTAACCTTTCTGATCTCAGTTGTGTCTGTCACTTGGGCAGTGATTACAAAGTATAAACTGTGCACCTGGTGGACTCTAGGGGTCCAATCTTCTGGTGTCTCTGGGCCCACTGGAAGAAGAAGTTTTCTTGGGCCACACATTGAGTATACTGACAGAACAAAAAAAAAATCTCGTTGTTTTAAGTAATTTTACAATTTTGTGCTGGGCCGCATGCAGCCTGTAGGCCACAGGCTGGAGCTCCTGTTTCTACAAGTTCAGTGGGTTCTGAAAAGTACTGCTCTTCAGTCTTCCTGAGCAGGGGGTCCTAGGCCAGGTTTCAGATGTTCCAGGTTACTGAGATTGGGAGTAGACAAGCCTGTTCACATCTCCCTGCAGGCAGAAGGGCCCAGTGACCGCAGCACCTGCTGTGCGCTCCACCACAAGAAAGCAAGGGCCAAGAGTGCAAGGCCAGTGCCATCCTCACCAGTGGGACCCCAGGTCTTGGCCCCAATAACAGCACCAGGTACAGGTCAGGAACTGCTAGGCACAAAGCTACTGCCGTGAGCAAAATGGCCATGGTCCCTGTTCTCCCAGAGCTCGCTTTCAAGTTCAAGGGTGACAGAAAAATAAACTCTCCTATAGTAAGTGCTATGAAGAACCAACACTGTGTGAGCACTAGGGCAGCCTCTCAGAGAGGTGATATTTTTATAAACGCAGATCTGAAATGGGAAAGGCACCAACCGCACAGAAAGCCTGGGTGAGGTGAGCACCCAGAACAGAACAGCCCGTGAGGTGGGCGTCCACAGAGGAAGATGCCTTTGCAAATCACAGGCCAGTGTGGCTGGAGTTCAGGGAGTGAGGCGGAGGCCCAGGAAGATGCTGGGAGCAAGGTGGGTGGGACCGGCTCAGGCAGGCCGGTGAGAAGTTCCGCCTTTGTTCTGAGAGCAATGGAGAGCCAGGGAGTTCCAAAGGGAGGGAGTGGATCCCACTTAAAAGCCCACCTGCCGCCCTGTAATGATGACTCAGGTGCCCACCCCCCCACTGCCTCGTGGCTCTGCGATGGTGGGAAAGCTCTTGAGGTTCACCGAAAGCAAGAGCAAGAAGCTGCTCAGCAAAACCAACTTCGCAGAGGGCCCTTCGGTCCCCACGAGAAACAAGCTGTGTTGTTGACATACTTTAAAGCCGCTGGACACTTTGTTTTTCTAGCTGGTTGTGGATTTTTGTGAGGTCTGCCCTCAGTACATCTGGGCGCAGGAGGGAGGCGTCTGGAGAGTGAGAGCACCCAAGGAGCCCAAGGGGCTGAGGAGCTCAGGTTGTGGGCTTGGCAGGGGTGTTTACCGGCAGTCTTCTTGGGGAGTTCAGAGAGGGGCAAAGAAGGAAATCTTCAGAAAGGAGGGGAGGCCCTCACCACTTTTTAAAAAAAGGAACCAGCTCTGGCTGGTGTGGCTCAGTGAGTTGAGTGCTGGCCTACGAACCACAGGGCCGCCTGCTTGATTCCCGGTCAGGGCACGACCGGCCTGGGTTGCCAGCCAGGTCTCCTCTTGGGGGCACAAGAGGCAACCACCCACTGATGTTTCTCTCCCTCTCTTTCTCTCTCCCTTCCTCTCTCTAAAAATAAATAATCTTAAAAGAAAAAAAAAACCGCTTTAAACCTAAGACAGTAGGAGCATCTATGCTCCCTGGCAGCGTCACTGCGTTGGAAAAGCACAATGTACGCCCGAACCATTCCGTTGGTAGCATGTTCCCTGTTCACCCACTTGTCTCCGTGACCCCCAGCAGGTGTGCCTGTGGTTCCTGGTGCTTCTGCACGGCTCATCCTCGCTCCTTCCTGTGTCTGTGTCCCGGGTGAACCGCACTGCCTGGGACCCTTGCCAGCTGACTTCCGGTTTGGTTCTGCCCATGGGGAAGTGGTGAGACGTTGCACAGGAAAGGCAGGAAGAGTCTTGTTTATCTGCTGTGTGAAGGCTTTGGCGACAGGCTGGGGAATGCTGTTGGTGGGGGGGTAGGTGCGGAGGGGTGTGTGTAGTTTGTGTGGCTTCACCTCCCTGGGTTTCTGCTCAGCAGCAACCCCTCCAGCAGTGGCCAGTGTGGGTTCCTGGACTCTGAGCCAGGGGCAGGACCGGCTTCCTGGGCTCGGGGTAGCATCTCCCTCCTGTTTCCTTCAGAGCGCCTTTTTCCTCCTGCTACTGCAGTGCTCCCAACACCTTGAACTCGGTTCTTGGCACTAAATCCTTTTCCGTTTGAAATACCTAAAGCAGTTTCTGCTTTTGGGATTGAACAGTGAAACATACGGACATGGCCCTAGGGAACAGGCCCAGAAGAATGGGACTGTGGACCTGGTTATCCGGCTTGGTCGTGTGGCACGCAGAGCTGGCCTCACTGGCAGCATACCCTGGCAGAGCGGTCACCTAGACCCTCACCTCTCTGGCCTGGATCAAGTGCTCGCTGAAGGGCAGGCTCCTGTGAGGGACCAGCAGGGCAAGAATGGAGCCTCGTGGGATAGGCTGCCTTCTGGTGGCATTGGAGAGGTCTTAGAGAAATCGAAAGCTCAGGGCTTTAAACTGTCAGATCAAACCAGGTCCTGTGCTGGCCCTGAGTGATTCTTTATCTTTTGTAGCCTCAGGGATGACAGGGCTAAGGGTCAGACCTCCCTTGATCCTACCTGCTACATGATTGCAAGATAAGTTGAAGTCACATCTTCAGGTCTTTTCTGTGAAGTCAGGCTATTGCTCAGGGGATTAGAATGGGGACAGTCGGGAGGATACCCGCAAGGTGAGGAACCTAACCTGCCCCACCCATCTGAGCCTCTTTGTCAGTGGAAATAGCCCCCCTGCCTGCCTGTGGCAATCACTCCTCACCTGCTTGAAGTCCTATTATGCAATCACTTGTGGTGCTTACCTGGCAAAGAAGGGGATGCTGAGCCTTCTCAAGACTGGCCCCATGAACTCTGTCCTAGCTGGAGTCAGATCCCAGCATGCTCCGGGAACAGCTACAAAGCCCGGCGTGGGAGACATTTGCTACTGAAAGAACCGTGGGCCCACATATCCCGGCTGCAGAGTCCTGTCCTGCTGCCTGGCTCCTCGGCACTGTGGAACATTCCTGCCTCTTATCAACACGCAGGGCCTGGGGAGCCAGTTCCATGGTGTCAGAGCGCATCCCCGAGCCAGGCCGACTTTACCAACACAGCTGACCTTGCAGAGTGTGTCATCTCCAGCAGCTGGGACTGGGGCTGCTTGGCCAAGCTGGTCGAGAGAGGTTCAGAGTGTCCCACACCGACCCCCTGACCTTTAGAGACCGTGTGAGAGGCCTCTGAGTGAGCCGTCTGCCTGACCCAGTCCCCAGATGGCCCTGCAGAGCCAAGGCGGGCTGTCCGGGGGGACCGCGCTCTGGTAACGGGTGCTGGCAGGGCACAGTGCAGATTCCAAGGGGTTTGGCGTGAAGATGTGTCTTCTGCAGTGACATGTCCGTTGGAACTGCAGCTCCATGTTTGCCATTGGACGCTGGTAGAAACCCAATGCCAGACCCCGAGACCCCAGCTGAGTGCGTGACTGAGTGGGGGTGGGAGACAAGATTTGGGCAGAGTGGTTGTGGGTTAGGTGATAACTAGCAACTGGCAAAGTTCCCCATGTTTAAAATTGCGGAGATTCCCCTTCTAAATGTAATTCGCAGAGCGGGACAGTGAGGCATCGCGGATCCCACATGGCCTCGTGGCCTGGTCGGCTTCCATCACGTGCTCTCGGGCTTGCCACGGCCTGTCACACTCATCTGTGTCGTCTGTTTCCTCTGCCGCTGTGCCCCTGAGAGCCTTTGACTTAGGACGTTGCATTCCATTTGCAAGTTTCTCCCGCTGGGCCAGCTCGTGCACAGTATTTGGCACTTAAAGTGTAAACAAGAAAAAAAATACAACCTAGCCCTGGCTGGTGTGACTCAGTGGAGTGAGTGCCAGCCCACAAACTGAAAGGTCACGGGTTTGATTCCCAGTCAAGGCACATTCTGGGGTTTGGGGCTGGGTCTCCAGTTGGGGGCACTCGAGAGGCAACCGCGTGCTGATGTTTTTCTCCCTCTCTTCCTCCCTCCCTTCCCCTCTCTCTAAAAGTAAATAAATCAAATCTTTAAAAAGATTAAAAGAAGCCCATGGTAATAAGCCAGGCCACCCTATTGCCTGAGAGGACTGGTAGCTTGGCCATGAGAATGACTTAAACTTGACTCTCAGCTGTCTGCCTCCTGGCTTCCCGAGGCTGCTCCTCAGTCTCTCCACCTGCACAGCAAGGCAAAAGCACCTGCCCCCAGGTCGCTGAGAAGCCTGGGTGAGCAGAGCCCCGGGCAGCCACGAAGGAAGAATATTTTAAGCTGAAATGAGTTTGGGATGGGATGAGGAAGGAAGACTTTCAGGAGCTGAAGCTCCATCTTGTTAGCTTTGCGTGGCTAGAAGTGCTTAGTGACCATTTAGCTCGGTAGAGTATGATCACACAAACTGTAAAAACACAGTTATACCAGGCTGTTGCTACAGATGGTGGCCTGAATCCAGGGATAATGAGGGGCAAACCCAAGCCCAACATCGTGACGGCTGCCAGCAGCAGGCGGCTGGCGGTGCTGCCCGGGGGGCCACCGGCTGGAGTCTGGGGGAGAGGGGCGGGGGGCTCGGCCATACAGAGTCTGTGGTCCAGGGCAGGATGGCGGGAAGTCCTCCCAGAGATGTCAGCAGGAATGTGACAAGAGCTGAAAGACGATCTAATTTTTTTTATTTATTGATTTTAGAGAGAGGAAGGGGGAGCACTAGAGAGAAACATCAATTTGTTGTCCCACTGGTTGATGCATTCGTCCGTTAATTCTTGTACGTGCCCTGACCCGGGATCGAAGCCGCCACCTTGGTGTGTCGCGACGATGTTCTGAGCCTGATAGATGATTTCTAAATACGTTTTTATCATGGCAAAGTATACTCACTATAACATCTACCTCTTAAACCAACTTTAAGTGTGCAGTTTCGTGGCAGTAGGCACACTCACACTGCTGTGTGACACCATCACCACCATCCCTCTCCAGAACTTCTTCGTTCCCAGGCTGAAGCTTGGTCCCTGCCAACCCCCGACTTCTTGCTCTGCCTCCGCTCACACCAGCCCCTGTGGCCGCCGGCCACCTCCTGTCTCTGCGCGTGTGGCTGCGGCAGGTCCCTCGTGCGAGCGCATTCGTAACAGTACCTGTCCTGCTGCGACCGGCTCATTTCACGCCGCACAGTGTCCCCAAGCTCATCCGCGTTCTAGCAGCCCTCTGAGTTCACTTTTTAAGGCTGAATAACACTCCTGTGCATGGACAGGCCAGAAGGTGCTCACTACCCCTCTGTCAGGGGCCAAGTGGGTGGCTTCTGCGTTTAGACCGCTGTGAGTGATGCTGGCCTGAATATGGGTGTGCAAATACCTGTTTGAGTCCCTGCTTTCACATCTTTTGAGGGCCTGCCCAGAAGTGATATTGTTGGAGCGTATGATAATTGTGTTTAATTTGGGGGGGGGAACTGCCAGACTTTTCTATGGCGGCCGCAGCACTTCAGTGCCCCCACCCGCAGTGTGAGAGGGTTCCGATTCTGCTCCCCTCCCCCCGGCCCTGGGCCACACTCATCTTCTGGGTTTTGATAACATCTATCCTAATGGGTATGAAGGGACATTTCCTTGTGTTTTGGATTTGATTTCCGCCATGATCAGTGAGGTTGAACGTGGTTTCACGGGCTCATTGGCCATTTGTAGGTCCTCTTCAGAGAAATGCTGTTTAAGTCCCTGGCCGAGTTTTGAATCATCTGTTTGCTTTTCTGTGGCTGACCTGGAGGAGCTCTTCTTTCTAGACAGTAACTCATTCTCAGATGCATGGTTTGCAGGTCTCCCCTCCCGCTCCGTCCTGCCTCCCGCTCTGCTGCCCTGTCCTCCGATGCGCACGCGTTTCTCAGTTTGGTGTCGTCTGGTGTGCCTGTTTTTGCTGCTGTTGTGCCCCTGCTTTAGGTGTCATGTCCAGGAAACCACTGCCAAGTGCAGTGCCAGGGGGCTTCTCCGTTTCCTTCTCAGAGGCTTGTGCTTCCAGCTGAGGCCCCGGAGTCCACTTCTGTACGCAGTAGAAGGGGAGATTCAGTTTCCCAACGCCATTTGTTTTTCTTTTGCTTTTTAAACGTTTTATTGTATTTTTTCATTACCATTTATCCCTCCCCCAACATCATATGACAGGAGACCTGCCCGTGGCTTCAGAGCGCACCAGCTGTGACCGCGATGCCGCCCTCCTCCGAACCCTGTCTCCTGGAGCGTGGGCGGAGGCGATGTGCCCGCACAGGATGGCGTGAGGGTCGGGAGTGAGTGTGGACGGGGCGGCTCTCTGAGGGACAGCCGTAGCCTTGTCACTGGGTCTGTTCTGCTCAGGGCTGGGGTCCGCTGCCTCCCCAGGGGGCTGAGCAGTGGGCCCCAGAGGTCCACGCCCCAGTGCCAGACCTGTGAACATGCTGCCCTCCATGGCAAAGGGAACTCCTCCGATGTCATAAACAGGATCACCCAGGTGGGCCCAGGGTAAGCGCAGAGCCCACTGAAAGAGGAAGAGGAAGTCCTGACCAGTGTGGCTCAATGGGTTGGGTGTCATCCCACAAACCAGAAGGCCGCTGGTTCGATTCCAGGTCAGAGCACATGCTGGGACTGCGGGCCAGGTCTCCAGATGGGGGCCTGTGAGAGGCAACTGACTGATGTTTCCTCCTTTCTCGCTCCCTTCCCCTCTCTCTAAAAATAAATAAATAAAATCATTTTTTTTTAAAGGAGAGGAAGAGAGGGGCAAAAGAGTTGGATTTGACAGCAGAAGGGGCAGGAGAGGCTGGCAGCGAGAGAAGGACTTAGCCGGACGCCGTGGCTTTGAGGAGGGACCAGGCGGCCTGCGGAAGCTGGACCTGGCCCAGGACATGGGGCCTCAGCCCTTGGACTGCACGGCCTGCGTCTGCCAGCAGCCTCAGCAGGCCAAGAAAATGATTCTCCCCTGGAACCACTGGGATCCGTGCTACAGAAGTGTCAGACGAGAGATTTCTGTGGTTTGAAGGGTCTACACTTGCGTTAATTCGTTAAGGCAGCGACAGGAAAGGAATACGCGCCCCCACTCTCTTTCTATTGGTGACAGGAGGCTGGTCCCTCTCAGCCTGAGTCACCGCTAGGTGCCGGGCCCAGCCCCAGTGTCCCGAATCAACAGGCAAGGTCGTGTTCCCGGGCCTCCGACGGGAACACGGGCCGACAGTGGAGCCTGGAAAAGGCCGAGCTTACTTGGACTCGCGCCCAAAGAAAGCTCTGGGAATGAGCGTGCTTGCTCGAAAAGACACAAGGCCCTGTGCTGACCCACTTTCCCCAACTGCTCAGCCTCGGACGCGTCGCTGTGTAAGGAGATTTATCTCCAGTACACGCTGTTCCCAGGGCTGACATTACCCGCCCCCACCCCCAAGGAGGACTCAGAGCTCTCGGAGGCTGGAGTCCAAAGCTGATCCTGGAGCCCAGGTTCTGCACAGCCGTTCTTTTTCCCTCCCTCCCTTCCTCCCTCCCTCCCGACATTTTATGTATTGGTTTTAGAGAGAGAGGAAGCGAGGAGAGAGAGGGGGAGAGAAACATCGATGTGAAAGAGAAACATCGATCAGTTGCCTGCTGCATGCGCCCTGACCAAGGGCCAAACCTACAACCCGGGCATGTGCTCTGGCTGGGCGTTGAACCAGTGACCTTTTGCTTTGTGGGCTGATGCCCAGCCAACTGAGCCACACTGGTCAGGGTTAGTTCTTTCATTCTTCCCTTCCCTCCCTCCCTCCCTTCCTTCCTTCCTTTCCTTCCAGCCTGGCAGTGAAGGGGCTGGGAGTTCGCCCTGAGTCCCCAGGCAGGAGAAATGCCACTCAGCTTTGCCCCACACTCCAGCCCTTGGGGCAGACAGACCCTGGCAGGCCACAGAGCGGCAGCCTGGCCTGGCAGTGAGACAGCCCCTACACCCGGCATGGGGGCTGCAGCCTGGACAGAATACCTCCCCTAGAAGGTGGCTCCTTCTGAGCAGGTTGGACATGGCCCAGGGCACCCTGCTGGTGCCCTCTCAGAGGCCAGCACTAGCATCCAGGCTCGGACATGCACCAGGCGGGGCCAGGGAGAGAAGGTGGACGTGGAAGCCAGCCAGCCTCGCCCCTCACTAACTCGGGGATCTTACAGAGAGCCTCGGTTGCCCCATCTGTGAAATGGGAGTTGTGTTAGTTTGCTCTCCTGTGACAAACCACCACGGACTTCATCACTTCAGCAACACTGGTTCCTTCTTCCCATTCTGGAGATGGAAGTGCTGAAATCAGAGCGAGAGCTGGGCTGTGCTTCCTCTGGGGGCTCCAAGGCACAACCCATTCCCTGCCTTTTCCAGCTTCTGGCTTGTGGCTCCTTCTCCTCCGGCACAGCGGGTCACGGAGTAACTTCGACTCTCTCCCTCCGACCTGTTTCTGTCAGCCGTCTCCTCCTCTGACTCCGACCCTCCTGCCTCCTTTTATAAGGACCTGGGAGATGGCGGTGGGCCTGCCCTGGATAATTGAGGGGCGTCTCCCAGCATGAGGTCCTTCATTCAATCACGCAGGCAGAGTCCCTGTGCCGTGTAAAGTCACACGTTCACAGGTTTGGGGATTCAGGTGCTGGCATCTTTGAGGCTGTTAGCTGCCTCCCACGGGGATGATTGTGTATGTTTTAACGGTTTTGGGGAGATTTCAAAATATTTGTGGTCTATTCGTTTGCTGGAGCACCTGCTCTTGGTCCCGTTCCACCAGTGGGAGGGTCCCGCCACAAAGCTGGACACTGTCCCCTGGTTTTGTGTCCCATCGTGCCTGAAATGGGGTGCTTCTCATACCGGCTCCCCTCCTGGGTCGAACTCCCACCCTTCTCTGCCCAGGGCGGGACCGACCCCCATGCCCCACCTGGCTTCGGTCTCGTCTCTTCTGCTTCTGGTCAAGGGAATTGTTTATCTCGGTTGTCTGTGTGCACCATTACATGTTTTTAAATGTCCTGGTGTTATATTTTCTCCCTCATTGCTGTGACTCAGAGCAGAAGGGACAGGTCGAAGCTTGAATTTGCCTCCCTCCCCGCCCCCCACCCCCCTTGCCCCCGCCGTCTGGACTGAACTCCCTTCACTGAGAGGTCTGAGGGACCCAAGACTTTTGGAGTCTCAAGTGGGTTTTAGGTTGGTACCTAAGTGTTTTCAAACGACGCGCTAGTTGCAAAGGATGGAAATGCCAGCATTCGTGGTTACCGAAACTTTAACACAAAACATTGTTTTCAAATGTGTCCAGGTGGGATCTGAACCCACGTGATCCTCACCCACTGAGAACCTCCCTGGACGAACTCAAGTCACATCCGTCCCCCTTCACACAGCCCTGACAAACTGCAGCTCCGCTTCAGTGAAAAGAGCTAGATTAAGTGACATTTCAAAAATTAAAATTCCTAGGTCCATAGGCTTTAAACATTAGAATGTGTTCTTCACTGATTTATCAGCTAAGTTACTAATGGTATACAATTGGCCAAAACATCATAAATATATTAAGTTTTGATAACATAAAGGTAACTTTTATTGGAAATAAATCTTTGAATGAAATAAATATTTTAAAGTTACTTTTAGTGGACCTGAAAGCACTTATTTTGGGCTTGCGTGAGAGCAGTGGGGCGCCAGTCCCGTCTGTGGTTCCGGATCCCGTGTGCACGTGTGACCGAGCGCCTCCCCCCGTGAACCAGCCTACGCCGGGTCGCGGCTCCAGCCTGTCTGGCCTCCGCGCTTTCGCTGCAACTGGGTGGCGACGTGGTCAGTGCTGGTGTCAGTGGTTTATCAACCCGCAGTTCAGCAGGGCCTCCTTCAGCTTGGTAGAGAGAAAATAAGTGAAGCCAGTTAATTTGGTGAATGATTCATCAAATCATCGGGCTCCTTCATGTTCTAAGATTTTATTTATTTTTTAGAGAGAGGGGGCAAGGGAGGGAGAAGGAGAGGGAGAGAAACATCGATTGTTTGCCTCCCTCCAATCCCCCAACCAGGGATCCCAGCCCGCAACCTCCGCTTGTGACCCCACCGAACCACCGGGAATCGAACCAGCGACCCTTTGGTTCACAGGCTGGTGCTCAGTCCGCCGAGCCCCACCAGCCTGGGCAGCTTGCTCATCTCTTAGTTTCCGGGCAGCACTGCCCGACACTGGCGCGTGGCTGCCGTGCATGCGTGTCAGTCTTGTCCGGGGCACCCCTTTAGCCCGACAGGCTCAGGAGAAGCTGGGAAACCTACAACATTGCTTACTCCAATTACCTTTGGCCATGTCAAAATATTACAGCACCCACTAATATTTTGGGCAATGTTAATGAAAATAATTGTTTTCTGAGCCCGAGCAATGGTCATGAAACTTTTGGGGAAGTAGCCTATATTTAGATGTAATATCGACCTGTCAAAAGAAAAGCGAAACTTTTTTTTTTGAAAAGGGGAAACTTTCGATCTCTTCCTCATTGAAACTGCACAGAGTTGAATCAACTGAGTTAGAACCGAAAGTGAAAACTCTCACCAACCCTTTCTCGTCATGAAGAACAGTGAAAACAGAGAACAGGCTTCGGGGAAGATTGCTGTTCCCTAGCATGCTTTTCGCACCTCCGGAAAGTTCTGATCGGAAGGAAGAATGGTCCAAACCTCAGAAACAAAGCAGAGGGATCTCCGTGTGTTCAGTCAGGGTCTTGCTGGGTGTTGTGTGGGGTTCCTCTGATGATGTCATCTGGGGCTCCCCCAAAGTCGCACGGGGGTGGGCGTTACGTTCCAGAGACTGACCCTGACGCAGGGTTCGTGAGCCCTCACACGGCCGTGAGTGTTGTCCTTGGAGACGCCCGTGAGCACGAGACATCGCAACTCACAGCTTCGTCTTGTGTTCATTTCGCAGGCGTCTTCCTGCATCATCTCTTCTAGGAAGTTTCCATTTGCTTCTTTCTCTTACACCCTTTTTTTTGAAACCATGCAATTAGCCTGCTGTTTCCTTCATTAAGGAGTTAAGTTTGCTACAGGTTCATTTTTTAAAAATACTCACCAAGGGACACGTTCACTGATTTTGAGAGCGAGACGGAGGGAGACAGAAAAAGATCGATCTCCTGCCTCCTGTGTGCGCCCCGACTGGGGATTGAACCCGCAATCCTTCGGGTATGGGACGGCGCTCCAACCCATGGACCCATCCGGCCAGGGCTACAGGTCCGTTTCATATGTTTGTTATCAACTTTATCGACTCCATTATTACAGGTAATCAAACGCACCCATTTTAAGTGTAGAATTCGGTGGGTTGTGGTCAATTTATACGCCTGTGTGAGCACTGCCACAAAGTACAGACATTCCCTCCAACCCAGAGAGCCCCAGGGCCCCTCCCGCTCAGCGGCCCCGGCAACACGGCAGGTCAGTTTTTTCTGGGGCCTCACGCAGGTGCCGGCGGCTGGTTCCTCTTTACTCTCTGTGGTGCTCCTCTCTTTGCATGCAGGCGGACACCAGTTCTTTCCCGCTGGTGGCAATTGTGAAGGAAGCCACTGTGAACACTCAAGGACACGTGTTTTTGTGCCCCTTCCTGAGAGGGGAGTTACCGGGTCACACGGTAAAGCACGTGTGTCCAAAGCTCCCACGGGTGCCTGTGCGCCGAGGTAGGTTCCTGCCGGCGGGTTCTGCTGTCTGTCTTGTCCGTCTCACGTGCAGGCCCAGCCCAGGACCCCTGTGCGGGTGCTGAGCCTGGCTGCTGGCACTCGACTGTCGGGCTGACCCTCTCAGCTCTGTACTTCCCCGACTTACCCTCAACTCTGATGTGGACTCCAGGCCCACAGGCTGAGTGACCACAGAGCTCGCGTCCCTCGTCTCCTCTGCAAGGGACCAGCCCGAGCTGCCTGTTGTCTAGTGCCCCCAACTGCTCTGCTGGTGCTCCCAGGGTCCCAGCCGCCCGTGGGCGGGGCCCCTGGAGCCTGTGATGCTCCAGGTCTGGTTTTTGCTGGCTGAAAAGTACGTGCTGCTGTGGAAGGTCGCTGCTGATACGTCAGCTAAGGCACGGGGCTCTGTCCTGGATTTGTTGCGTGGGTGCAGGAGGTCACCCCCACTCTGGATGTTACCTGCGGTGTCTCCTGGGCTCTGGGACTGTCCCTTAGGTGGGAACAGAGATTCTGTCCCCACAGCAGATGTTCGCCAAGGGTGGTCAGTTTTCTGAGAGTCCATGTGAACACTGGGATTTTCCGTGGGGAAACGGAGTCCCTTAACACAGAGACTGTGCACAGTTCCTAGAGTCGTGTCTGTCACAGGGTAAGCGGTGGCTGTCGTTCGTACGGTGCAATACAGTCGGTGACGCTTGCAGGAACCACGACCTCCCGAGGCCCCGGGGCCTTTCTCTTGTCCTCGCCAGCAGAGGGGGCCACCCTCTGCCTGGGGAGTCCGGGGTGGCTTTCCAGGTGCGGGGCTTGAATTAGAATGGGAAGAACGAGTAGAAACTTGCCCAGTGGGCGTGGTGGGGGAGAGAACAGTCCCTATAAGAACTCAGAGGCCCAGGCAGAGTGGCCTGAAGTGGTTCAGCCAGGGCCCCTCAGCGAGCGGCGAGCGGGCGGGTGGGCTGCAGGGGAGGCTCCTGGGAGGCAGGGAGACAGGCCGTGGGGCACACAGCTCGCCGTTTTGAAAGATGCAATTTATTGGCTTTAGCATGTTCAGAGCGGCATGCAACCAAAGGGAGCAATTTCTGAAGCCCTTGTCCTACTGAAGGTGGCCTTTCTGGGGCTCCCCAGATTGTCTTTTGGGGGTTATGTGGGTTCATACAAACCAACTAGGGGAAGCTGGAGCAGCATTTGGATTCAGGCAGGAAAGAAAAAGGCAGCGATCCTAGCGCCAGGCAGAGCAGGGCTACAGCTCATTTCCAGTGAGGGAGGGAGGGAGGGAGGCCCCCTGAGAGTCCCCACCCCAGGCCACAGCTTCCAAAACCTGCAGCTGTGTCTTAATAGTCAAAGCAGAGGGGCCCTGGAGCCCCCAGAGCGTGGCTCTGTACCCTGCCAAGGCTCTCAAAGGCCCGCCCTTTGTGACAGACCCCCAAGGAGGCCAGGCGCCCCAGAGCATAGCTGTCATGGGGAGTGCACCAAACCGAGTACTTTCAGAGCTCTGTTTTCTTGTTGAAAGTGGTACTTTTTTAAATGGGAGAGGAAGGTTCTCCCGTTGAATGGCAGGGATGGTAAACAAAGACCTCAAAGATCGTCGGAGACACTAAGGAGGCAGCCAGTAACGAACGTTTTTTTTAGCTGCCGGGTGACGGTCGGGAGGAAAGGATGACGGGAGGCCATTGGCCCGTACTCACAGGCTGCTGCCCCTCCCCTCGGCCCCGGGCCGCTGCTGCCCAGACCCGCCCTGCTCCCAGAAACCCGCCTTGCCAGGCCCCGCCCTGTTCTCGGGCAGTGTGCTGCAGTCAGGCGGGAAATCGTGGCGCACTTTTCACTGCTTGGACTTAGTTTAGCGCTCTCTTTCCAATGACTTTTAAACTACTGCAAACTTACGTTTCAAGCACTGTACAAATTAGTTCTCTTCCTGAACCATTGTGGAGTGAGTGGCTGACCTGTGGCCCCCACACCCCGAGAGCTCCGGGTGTGTTTTCCACGACCAGGGACCATCCCCATAACCACAGCACCACCTGCAAAGTCAATGCACGCCGATGCGTCACCACCACCGGGTCTCCAGGCTCCATCCAGGTCTCTCCAGCTGCTCCAGCAATTTTTTTAAGCCAATACGACCCAGTCCAGAGTCACGCCTGACCTTCAGTTGTGCTGTGTCCTCACTCTTCTTTAATCCGGAACAATTCCTGAGTCTTTTTCTTGACGTGCTTGACCTTGACGTTTGCTTAAAAAAAATTACAGGTCAGTTATTTTGTAGAATGAACCCAACTTGGTTCATCTGTTGTCTCTTCATGAATACATCCAGGTCACAGGACTTAGGCAGGGATATCCCGGAAGTGATGCTTTTTGCGTCCTATCATGTAGCATTGTTTATTACCATTGTCCTAGTACTATTGTTTCAGTTTGGCCTGAATCCCCTTTCTAAAATTGAGATACAATTACATGTAACATTGTATGAGTTTGAAGTGTACAGTGTGTCAATTTGATACACTTATATATTGCAATGTGATAACCAACACAGTGTCAGCTACACACCTCCATGCTCACGGGACTTTCATTTCCTTTTTCGTGGTGAGAACATCTCAGATCCAGTCTCTTAGCCACTTGGAAGTATTTAATACAGCATTGTTGACTATCACCACTGTGCTGTGCTTTAGCTCCCCAGAACTTACCTTCCAACTGCAAGTTTGTATCCTTTGACCAACAGCTCCCCAGTTGCCCACCCCAAGCCCCCTGCAGGGTTCTGTTCTGTTTCTAGGAGTGATAGGAATCCAATGGCAAAGGAATAGATAATTGACGTTAAAAGAAAAAACAAAACAAAACACCCTTCCACTTGATCAGTGTTATTAGAATAACTTAGAGAAACCCTGTGTCAAGTTGATAAGATTGCAGAGAGGTAGCCTGTCTTTCCTTTTGAAAACTAACCCCGCCCTGGTTGGTGTGGCTCAGTGGATTGAGCGCTGGCCTGTGGGACCAAAGGGTCATCAGTTTGATTCCCAGTCAGGGCACATGCCTGGGTTGCAGGCCAGGTCCCCAGCAGGGGGCTCTCAAGAGGCAACCACATATTGATGTTTATCTCCCTCTCTTTCTCCTCCCCTTCCCCTCTCTAAAAATAAAATAAAACCCTAAAACAAATTAACCTCAATGTTTGATACACACAAAAGGTATAAATAATAATATAATTTGAATTATAATAACTTGATATGTAGTATACAACATGTATTTCCAAATGGATTATTATATATTATTTTATATGTAACACAGACAATGTACAAGGTAAAGTATTATAATAATTTGAATTCTCAAACCACCCAGATCAAGAATTGAGCCATTGCTGATCCAGCTAAATCTTTCCTGTGAATTCCTTGCTAGCATCAGTCTACTTTGAATTTATCCAGAGCTGACTGATCCAGACTCCTCTGACAAAATGACAAAATCCAAAGTTTTGGACACAATTTGAAGCACTGAGATCCTAATTCAGGCCGGACACGGATGTTTGCTTTTCTAGAGTAGCTACTTAGCTTGTCCTGGCATCTGGTGGTCATATCTGGAATTGCAGCTCCTCATATATCCTCAGCATTATTCTTTTTTGAATTCTTATTTAAACTTTATTTTAAAATGTAAAATCCGATTTTCTTTAGTCGGATATATTATAACTTATCTTTATAAGCTTTCTGATTCTACAAGTGACTACCATGCATTAGTGAGAACTCAAGTATTACCTGCTCACATTTATAAATTTTTAGTCTTTTTGATACAGTATCTTGGGATGGTGGTGTGTGTATTTTCCCTTGTTAATTCAAAAAAAATATTATCAATATGTGACAGGCACTAAGGTGGATACTAACAGGAACAATGATCTGGATATAAAATTAACCTGGGCCTGGCTGGTGTAGCTCAGTGGATTGAGCACGGGCTGGGAGCCAGAGGGTCCCGGTTCGATTCCCCGTCGGGGCACATGCCTGGGTTGCGGGCCGGGTCCCAAGTGGGGGCCATGTGGGAGGCAACCATACATTGCTGTTTCTCTCCCTCTCTGTCTCCCTCCCTTCCCCTCTTTCTAAAATGAATAAATAAAATCTTTAAAAAAAATAAAATAAAATTAACCTGGTGCTTCTGATTATACTCCACGCAGCAGGAAACCTCTATTAATTTATAAAGAAAGGCAATGACACAGTTAATAATATTTACTGATCATCTATTATCTGTTGGGTAAACATGTTATTTCCAAAAAAAAAAAGTCATAGTGCATGTGCATTGTTTGAAATATAAATAGTAAGTGGCAGTCTAGGCTGGTTGGTAATAACTCAAGATATCCCTGGATGTTCAAATCATTGCTGAAAGTCTGATGGCTGTTTATGTAATCTCAGAGCACCTTCGACAAATCCACAAGTTGCTCATCAATTACCATGGGAAAACGAGCGACTTTACAGTGGAGAAACTTGGCCGAGGTCACATTAGCTAAGTGATCAAAGTTAACTTCACAAACAAATGGGTCAAACCAACATCTTGTGCCTCCTGAGACAATGCATTAAGGACTTACATCACTTCTGTGCAAAAATTACATAGCCTGAATCTAATCGTGAGAAAGTGCTAAACAAACTCAAATGGAGTAAAGTTCTGCAAAACTGCTGGCCTGCATTCTTCCAGCGTATTAAAGTCATGAAGGAAAAATAGAGACGGAGAAACTGTTCCAGATGAAAGGATACTCCAAGAAGACAGGACACCAGATTGCAGCCTGCCGTGCTGGGCGGGGGAAATAGCTGCTGTGCAGTACATAATTGGGTATTTATCGACCGACTAGAACAGGTGATGCAAAAATGCAAATAATTGGTGAATGTGGATAAAGGGTGTATGGGAATTCTTTTCACAAGTGTCAGTTTTCTTTTTTAAATTACTTTATTATTGTCCAATTACAGTTGTCTGAATCCTCTCCCCTTGCCTTTACAAGTGTCAGTTTTCTGTTTGAAATTATATATATATAATGTGTTCCCCAAAAGCTAACAAACTCTCTGAGGACAAAGAACTTGTCTCTTAAAGAAATGATCAATTTTTTCATTATGAAATCCACGTATGTATGCCTTTTAAATAAAAATGAGGAAATATAAGAACAAAGTAAAAAGAAGAGACCATCAACCACCCACACTTCTGTGCAGACCAGCAGCCACCTGGGAAGAGGGAGGGAGTGTCCTGTGCCCGTTGGGCATAATGTCAAGGAGCAGGAATGCTCCAGTTGGACATTTTGGACTGAAAGAACAAGGTAGAAAAGACAAGGACGCGTGCAGGAGCATTGTTTAGAGGAAAATGAGAAAACAACTGTGGGTCTGCTTTGAGATCGGAAGCTGGAGCTTGAAAACTGAGCAGAGAAGTAGGTAGGGTAGGACTCCCACTGGAGGCGGCCAGGGGTCTGCAGGAGCAACCTACGCGGGTCCCTGCCCACCGCGGGTCTTGCCTTAGCCGCGAGCCCGCCGCGGGCGCGCGCAGCACGCCACCCAAGGGCCAAGGCTGCTGTTGACGCACTCGGCACGCTGGCGAGGGGCTGGGTTTCCAGGGCAACAAATGGGAGGGCCTCTGTTCTTCCGCTCGCTGTTGTGCGTCACTTCCGCTCGCTCACGATTTGTTTCCCCAGCCCGTGGAGCGTTTCTGAATGGGCCGTCTCCCCTTGTCTAGTTGGGCGTCGTAGGAGGGGATGACATTAGCCAAAATGAGTCTGACGTTCTGCGGGAGGAGTTAGTCGGGAGGCAGGCGGGGGGGCTTCGGCCCCCAACCAATCGCTTTCAAATCCGCCCCCTGGCGCCGTGGGAAGGGGACGCCTTGCCGTCGCCAGTTCTAGAGCATGCGCAGTCTCACCGAGGCCACCTCGGTGATCCAGTGTTCCGGGATTTCTGCGCAGCTGGAGGGAATCCAGAGGGGCGTGTATGGGCGGGGCCCCGGTGGCGAGTGAGGCCGGTGATTGGCCAGTTGGAAGCCCAGGTTGTGGAGCCTCCGCAGACCCTTGAGTCGGGCAGGCTCCGGAGTTTCATTCACTTGTTCCTTCCCTGAGCTGGCTGATTCGCTCTGCTTTCGCCGAACGCACGCTGTGTCGGAGCTTGTGCTGGCGCTGGGACGCGGGGACAAGTCGGACTCGAGGAGTCCGCGTTCCGGCTGACACTCTGCGGTGCCCCCTTTGCAACCTTATCTCCTCTTTAACACTCGAGCCTGGTGGGCTAGGGTTCTTGCCCAGGGAGGTGCTGCCTGCCCATCTTAGTCCAAGGACCTTCGCAAAGGCTCCCGTCTCCGAAGGCAGCATTGAACACTGGGAGGCCCGAGGTGGAAACCCGGCTAGCCGCTCCGTTACTGAACCCCTTACGTCACTTTACATTCACGTCTGAAAGGAGTTATTTTCGGAGCGGTTGTGAGGTTTAAAGTGAGCTTCGGCGCTTATCTTGGGGTTGAATGCCACCCTTGCCCCTCATTAGCTTGTGTTACTTTGGACCATGGGGGCGCAGGAGGCATGTAAGGTTATCCAGCTCTGGCTGAGACTCGAGTCTGAATAACTCTTAGGTGAAGGACTGAGTGAACTGAAACCAAACTTTCGGCTTCAGATCTAAAGCACCCTCTCCGATGAAGTACTGGTAATAACACTGACTTGTAAACCTCCATTGTCTGGTTCCTGCATCTTATTTCTCAATTATTCCACACTCAGGAAGGGGGGGGGGAAGGAGTGTGAGTTCCTTGCTCTTAGAACAACCTACCTTATGGGGTCATTGAGGGGTTACATGAGAAATTTGCACCCAGCACATTGCACGTTACCTGCTGGTAAATGGTAGTTACCATGGTTCTATTACTTTGAGGGAACAGCTATGAAAGACCTGCTCGGTGGCTGGTTCTTAGCGGTGCTAAATCAATGTGGTTAAAGAAGTGAATCTCTTTCATCTTGGGGACGAGAAAGCCCAGGTAAGCCTTGGCACTGTGGACAAGCACTGAGCGGGCTGTGTGGTAGAAGAGCCCGCCTAGGGCGCGGAAAGGGGTCAGGAATGCAGGGAGGGGATGGGTTTTGCCCAGTGTGGGGTGATCATGTCACCCAACCAGGCCTCATTAGCTGGGACGACAGTCATAAACTGGGAGTGTCCCAGTCAAATCAAGACATGCGGTCACCCTACCCCAAAGCTGTACCAGTAGCACGGGACAGAACTGAGGTGGAACTTAGATCCGCCCCATCCTGTCTCAAAGGGCTCTCCTATGGTGACTTCACCGAACACCAATGTCAGCCGTGGGAAGGGAGAATTCCCACTGTACGGCTGGAGACAGAGGTGGTAGTGATGGTGCGGGTGCTCCCACCTGCACTGTGGACTCATGTTTCGGTGACAGTTTTCATTTCCGTGACGCCTCTTTGGGCACTGGCCCTCGTCTTCGAGACTGCGTGATCAGCAGTTTCAGGGAAGCGAATTTGGCCTCGTTTTACCGTAGAACTTTCTAACAGGGCTCCATGTCATCAAACTTCTTAGGGCATTTGCGGAGGGGCGCTTGGCGTGAATGTGAGGTGGGGCCTGACGGGTTCAGAGGCTCCTTCCCGACTTCAGGCGTCTACACTGTCCTGGAGAGCAGGCTTGGTGTATTCTTTGAATTCTCAGCACCCAGAGGAGATGCTCAGGAATGGTTAAAGCTGCAATAGGCACCCGACCCCAGGGGCGAGGCCATCCTGGCGGCTGGTGTGGGTGCCCTTGTTTGGCCGCTGTGAGGCGGTGGCAAGCCCTGGCATTTTCTGAGCTTCAGTCTTCTCACTGGTAAAAATGCAGATTTGCCTCCTCCCTCCCTCCCACAGATTTGCCGAGACAATAAAGTACATTAATATAAGTGAGTACACTGTACAGAGACACACTGTACAAAGATAGCCATGTTTTCTTTGCCAGCTTTCAATCTTGTTTCCAAATTGCTTGTCTTTCCATTTATAGACAGAATAAGAACAAAGAAGGACTATGGAAAGAGCACAGGTCCTGGAGTCAGACGGCCCCAGACCAGAATCCCTAAATAGTAGCAGCCACTTGAGTGACCCCAGCCAAGTGGTGTCCTTTCTGGACCTCAGCGCTAAGAATAGCTGCCTCGCATGGGTCTTGGTGAAGACATGTGAGCTAAGCCCCGAGCTCTGTTCCTGGCACACAGGCCTCCATGAAGGCTGGCCTCCGTCCACGCCTGTGTTCTGTGCTCAGTCACTGTCACATGCCCACGTACCACCACGGAGTAGCCCCGTGGGCAATGTCTCTCAGCTCCTGGGCACCACCCTGGAGAACCCCTGCCGGCTGGCTGGTCAGCACGCTGGCAAACGACTCTCTTTGTTTTGCCCTGAAGATGTGTTCTGTTTATAACGAGTTCCTACTCCTTGGAAAACAATTCAATACAAAATTGATTTTTCACTGGCTCTGGGCAGGGATGAGGAAGAGCATATTATTATTTTATAAAACATATGAATAATAAAATAAGTCAGAAAACAGCACTGGGCACGTAGCAGAGGGCCGATTAGTGCCGGCTGGCTTAAAGCAAAGGGATGGCTCAGATGGTTTTGCACGGTTGCTGTGTTTGCTGAGAGAACCACTCCTGCCCTCCATTATATTTTTTAACTGAAAAAGAAATACATATGGAGCATATGGTAAAAAAAAAAAAAATCAAACAGAACACACACACACACACACAAAACAAAGGGAAGGAGCGTCACCCTGGTCCTCTGTTCGCTCAGCCTGCCCTGCAGATGCTGCTGTTTACAATTCCTGTGTATATTTACAAATATGTCATTCATGTTCCAAAGGACATATGTAAATTCCTCTTTATTTCTTTTTAGCACAGAGAGGTTTAAATCCTGAAATGGCTTCTTCCTCTACATTGCAAGCTGGGCTCCTTGGCCCTGAAACTCAGGTCAGCTGTCCCATGCTCCGAACCCTTGATGTGGATGGACAGCTGGGGTCTCCAAAGTTGGAGTGGTTTTACCCACGAGGGATGGGGAGCAGCAGCAGCACTCCCGCCGTTTACTCCTGGCCAGCCCCTGCGACTGTGCCAAGGCTCAGAGCACTGTCAGTCCCCCAACCTGTAAAAGGAGTCCTTAGACTCTCCTCTGATGGTTGGCAGCAACCCCGGTGGGGGCTGGTCCCTGCAGTGACAACAAGCGGGGCTCCGCACAGTGGCTGGGCGGTGATGCAGCAGGGATTTTGCAGGGGCCTTGGCAGGACGGCTTTCCACGGAGGTGAATTGGGGGCTGCAGACCTTAAGGGACGAGGAGGGGTGGGGACACAGGACAGGCCCTTCCTTCGGTGCCCGCCCCAGGAGCCAGAGCTGTTCTCTGCTTCTCTGCGCCTCCGCCTCTCTTCCCGACCCTCCAGGTCCCTCCATCTGTCAGATAGGACAAGGTTTTCAAGGTCTGGGCAGTTCTTATTACACGAGGTTTTTGATAGATACTAAAAGGCAGCCCAGCATTTTGCAGAGGGGCTTGACCTGAACACAATGGGATCAGTTTAGCCAACTACAAAAAAAAAAAAATCAATCTGTAATTAACCAAACCCGGAGTCAATTGCAAAAAATACATCGGCGATTAATTAATTACATAGTGGGTATAAGCAATGGCTAAGCCTCCCAACAGGGAGGGGAAAGTTTGGAAGAAATTCTCCAGGCTCCTTTACCGTCACAGGTAAAAATAAAAACGTTTTCTCTCAACAAGGCTTGGGTTCCTCCCGCTCAGACCTGCAAGCCAGGAGCCCTCGCGTTCGGTTACACACGCCCCTTCTCTCTTCTCGCCCTCCCAGTCCTTCCTCCTCCTTCCCCGCCTTCTCTCTCCGCCCTGCCCCACAGGCGTCCCTCCCCCTCCCTCCCGGCATCTTCCAAAACCCGGAACGGAGCACCCTCCTGGGCGGCTCCGCACATGCGCAGGAGCGGTGCCGGCTCGGCCCCCCCCCCCCCTTCCCGCCCCTCCCACCCGCCACTCGGAAGCTGCAGCTCCGAGCCGGAGCGGACGCCGTAGCTGCTTGGTCTCGCCGCCCGTCCGTCCGCCAGCCGGCTTCTGCTTCGGGCTCAGGGCCCCCTGCTGTGTAAGTGCAAGGTGGGGGCTCCCGGCAGGGGGCGGCCCGGCCCCCGGAGGGCCGTCTGTGTGTGACGGCGGGAGTGGGCGCCGGGCAGCGGGTCCCGCTGAGAGGCTCGCCTCCGCCCGCACCTGCCCGGGCCACCTGTCCCAGCCGGGCCCCAGTTTGCACCTGTGCCAGACCCCGGTCACACCTGTCCGGGACCGTGTCTGCACCTGCAGAGCACCCGGCGCACACCTGCCGCCCCTTGGGCCCCGGCCGCTGCCTCCTCCGAGCGCGGCGGTCGCCCCTTCCCCTCCGGCTTCCTTTCCTCGGCCGACGCCCCCGGGCCCAGCGGGGTCTGCAGACGGGAGAGCGGGGTGCAGGTGTCTGGGGACCCGCGCGAGAACCGAGGCCGGGTCGGCCTCGGAGCGGGGCTGCAGCTCCCGCCCGCCGCCTCCCCCCTTGAGCCTGGACCCGGGGCCGCCTCGACGCGGTTCCTCTTCAGTCGCCTCTGTACGAAAAGTCGCACCAACGGAGCTGGGCGGCGCGGGAGCCGGGTCCTTGCGGGGATCCTCGTGCAGTCCACTCGGTGAAGTGCGGAGACAAGTGTCAACTCCGCGCCGGCCCGGGCCCTCCCTGCGTGGTGCGTGCGGCCCAGACGCTGCGCGGTCCGGGGGGTGCCGGCCGCGGTCCCGGCTGCACGGAGGGGGCGCCACGGCCGGAAGCTGCTGTTGGGCCGGGGCGCCCCAGCCAGACCCTGCGGGGGGCCGCGGCGCCGGAAGGAGCCGCCCGAGGGCCAGGTGCTGGGACTGGGGGGCACTGCCGCCGGAAGACTCCTGGAGGGTTCGCTGGGGGTGGTTAGCGTTTCTTACCTGGTGGGGCGCAGCGGTCCGCGGCGGGGGGGGGGGCGCAGTTGTCAAGGGAGATCGTTTTCAGCTGACAGTTGTGTGGACCCGTCGTCGCCTTGCCGGAAGCCCACCCGTTGGAGGCGAACGGCTTTCAGTCCACTCACAGCTTTGCGGCCGTTGCTCTCGCAGGACGCGCATCTCCTAGCAGCGGCGGCGGACCGCCTGTGGCTCTGGGCGCCTGGCTTCCTTCAGGAATTGTTGAGGTTCACAAGGTGGTAGCCTTGCCTGTCCTCCACTCCTGGCCGTCGCTGAGCGGGCCCAGGGGTGTCCCACGTGCGGCCTGCGGCCGCTTGCAGCCCAGAGTGGCTGTGAAGGTGGCCCCACACGAACTCGTGAATTAAAACACGACGAGGTTTTTTGTGATTACGTGTCGTGGTGTATTTAACGTGTGGCCCAAACAGCTCTGCTTCTTCCAGTGTGGCGCGGAGACGCTAAAAGGCTGGAGGAACTGGCAAGGTGAAGAAACGTGTTTCCGCTGTTTGACGTTTGCGTTGGGTGAGGCCCTGACACCAGAGCTGGGTCAGTGCCCGTCTCATTCCATCCCGTTCTTCCTCGAAGAAACCGTTTAGAGACACAACTGGGCGGCGTTTAGTGTATTCGCAGGGCAGTGCAGCCGTCACCAAAATCAATTTAGAACACTGGTCACCCCAAAGAGAAACCCTGTGCCCCATTAGTAGTTTTATCTGTTGGGCCAACGTCCCTCCCCCGCGGGGGCTCTTCAGTGGGTTTCTTGGTTGTTCTTGACCACAAAGTAACTGGTGCATTCCATGAGAAAGCTGCTGGGAATTCTGATCAAAATAGCATTGACTCTGCATCTCAGACTGGGGAGAATTAGCATCTTTCTGATATTAACTTTCTCTGCCTGCCAATATACCTGGGACCCTGTCTTTTGATCTGTACAGAGCCTGCCTGGTCCAGGGGACATGCCCACTAGTTGTCGAGTATGTGAATGAGGAGACCTTACACATCAGTAGTTTCAACTGCAGCCTGTCCCGAAAGAGAAAACTAAACCTCAGTGATCCTATGTCACTCACTTACGGTCACGAAGAGTGACAGTCAGTGCTAGGGACAATCTGATGGACTTGGTGCTTGCCACTTGAGTACTCTGCCCGCCGCTGCTCACGAGAGAGCAGCATCCTTTTTGCTAATAATGTGGGCTGGTCGATCACTTTGAATTTTATTAATTCAACCTTACGTGTAGGCGTCTTTTCCCTGGTGGGCCTGTGTGGGATTTGCGCACATGTGAACGAAGGTCTGAGTCTGGTACAGCCCCGTGCCTGGCACAGTGCCTGCTGAGCGCAGCCCGGAGTCGGGAAAGACCGCAGTGAAGGTGGAATTCCAGCAGGGGCCTAAACTCTCAGTGTCTATAACCCGTCACGCGTGCATTCTGAGTGCGAACGTAGCGCCTGCCTCGATGCAACGTCGTGGTGCAGTCTCGCAGAGAGGGCCTTCTGAGTTTCTCTCTCTCTCTTCTGTGCCCCTTGTCCTCCTGGTCCTTCCGGGCTGGCCCTTCATCCACTAGGCAGTGCCCGGGGCTTGCTCGGTGCTGCAGGGCGGCGATACTTGTGAATACGGCCCTTTGCTTTTGAACTCTGGGCCTCCCCTCCCTTCTCCGCACAGTGGAGGCTTAGGCCAGATAGGCGTTTTTCAGTTTCTTTTAAACTCACGCCTCCTTCGAGAAGCACAAAACTCTTGGATCTTCCCCCAACCGCAACCGTTACGATTTTGAGATAACCCCCAAGGGTGGCACACCTCTTTGTGGAGAGTTGATTTGATTTTGATTCTTTGCAGAAAAGACTCTTTGGAGAATGGCTGCGGGGAGCAGGCAGGTGGCAGGGAGTGCGTCACCCTTTACAGGGTCAGCGGCGCGCGGGGGCCTGGTTATAAACGAGCTCTGCGTTGACCTCTCTGTGATTGGGCGCCGTTTCTTCGTCTTTAGAGTGGAGGGGATATTTAAAGGTTTAAACAAATACTATGCACGTGAACCATTTATGTCCTGGGTAGAAACAAAGTACATTAGCAGGCCAGGGAGTCTTTTTAAAATTTTTTAAATTTTATTTATTTTAATTAAAAAAAGATTTTATTTATTTTATTTTTAGAGGTAGGGGAAGGGAAAGAGAAAGAAATGGTGAGTACATCAATGTGTGGTTGCCTCTTGTGCACCCCCTACTGGGGACCTGGCCCACAGCCCAGGCATGTGCCCTGACTGGGAATCGAACCTGTGACCCTTTGGTTCTCAGGCCCATGCTCAATCCACTGAGCTATACTGGGCAGCACAGATTCTTTTTTTTTTTTTAAACACAAAAATCTTCTTCACACTCCTCTGTCCATGTGTATTTTGGAGTTGGTGGAGGGTAAGGGGTGAAATACAAAGTCTGTCCTGGGATAGGTGGCCCCACACCACTGACCCACTGCCCTCTTCCTCCCAGCCCAGGATGAAATTCCTGCCATTAGAGTCAGAAACGGGTCTGTGGAAACGACCTTTTCATGTTCTTGCTTCACCTAGTCGCTGTGGCAGGTTTTGGTGACCCGAGGGCTATGCAATGTAAGGTTCCGACTTAAGAAAAGAAAACGCAACCGCACTACACAGTAGACACAGGGCCGTGGCGGGGGCTCTTGCTCGTGGGGCCCTGAGGCCTGAAGCTCCTGGTGCGGCTGCCTCTGGCTGTCAGCGCTGTGTCTCTGCGCTCTGGAGCAGGGCCTGCAGATGGGTCGCGGCAGTGCTCACAGAGTCTCCCTGAGGGCGGGGCGTTTCCCTGTGTGCCTGGCGTCTTTCTTATTTGACCAGCGATCTCATTTACTCAGCACCTTTTGTAAAAATCAGACTTCCGCTTGGAGATGCGGTGTAGATTTCTGTACGTTTGTGAGAATGACAGGGAGAGAGCCCGGGCCCCGCACCCAGTCCCCCCGGTGGCACGGGCGTGCTGCAGGAGGGCACTGCACCGAACCAGACATGGACCTGCTAAGCCTTTGTGTGATTATCCTCGTTATTACCCACAATGAAACTGGGCTTGGAGTGGACACAGGCATGCCCCAGTCACCCACATGAGCAATGTGGGGTCAGGAGTAACACTCGGCGTTCGGCTCTCTGGCCTCAGCGTCTGCCTTGTGAGGGTCTGCAGGGGTGGGCGGTGTTCAGTGCTTGTGGTCGCTCGTTCACCAGCAGACTCAGATGGAGCACCTCCGGGGCGGTGCCGTGACGTGGGCTGTCTAGTTCAGCTCCTCAACAGCACTGACCGTCAGGTGCTCCTGCTTCCTGTCTGCATTTGACGACATTGGCTCAGAGAGGCTTACAAAGCTCTCCCAGGGCCGCCGTTTGTGAAGGAGGGACAGAACCCGTGTGTGACCCCCTTTTTATGGCAGGCAGCGTGCTGCGTATTTCACACTTGCAGCCTTCCTTCATCCAGAGAGACTGTTATGGGCAAGTTTTCTATCTCCGTTGTTTTGCAGTTTGGGCGATTAGGTAGACGAGTTCAAGTCCAGGTCTTCCGATTCCAGTGAGGGGGTGGGGAGGTGTTTATTTCTTTGCTTCTTCATTCATTCAGCAAACTTTTCTGAGCGCTGACTCTGCACCCAGCTATGCGTCGGAAGCAGAAAACAAGGGCCAGGCCCCTCTGTGCAGGCGCTCGGAGCCCAGCCCGAGAGCGGTGGTGTTGGGGCGAGGGCTGCAGTGGCTGTCTGCAGAGCTCTGGGGACGGGCTGTGTTCCGTGCTTTGCAGGGGGCTTACCCTGCCCCCCAGGGTCCCCCACCCCAAAGCCCCCTACACGACCGTGTACGCCTCAACACCTTCTTTTGTCTCTCTGGGCAGGGGCTTCACAATGAGCATCCCGGATTACATGCAGTGTGCCGAGGACCACCAGACGCTCCTCGTGGTGGTCCAGCCCGTGGGGGTCGTCTCGGAAGAGAACTTCTTCCGGATCTACAAGCGGATCTCCTCCGTGAGCCAGATCAGCGTGCGGGACTCCCAGCGGGTGCTGTACATCCGGTACCGGCACCACTACCCGCCCGAGAACAACGAGTGGGGCGACTTCCAGACGCACCGCAAGGTCGTGGGCCTCGTCACCATCACAGACTGCGGCTCGGCCAAGGACTGGCCGCAGACCTTCGAGAAGTTCCACATGCAGAAGGAGATCTACGGCGCCACGCTCTACGACTCCAGGCTCTTCGTCTTCGGGCTGCAGGGGGAGGTGGCTGAGCAGCCGCGCACCGACGTGGCCTTCTACCCCAGCTACGAGGACTGCCCGACCGTGGAGAGGCGGGTCGAGGACTTCATCGAGTCGCTCTTCATCGTGCTCGAGTCCAAGCGCCTGGATCGGGCCACGGACAAGTCCGGGGACAAGATCCCTCTGCTCTGCGTCCCCTTTGAGAAGAAGGACTTCGTGGGGCTGGACACGGACAGTAGGTAAGTTTCCTGCGAGGCCGGGGAGCCTGGCTTCGTTCCTGGGCTGCACCCCGACGTTAGGAAGGGACCAGGGTGGAACTCCACTGCAGCAAGGGGGAGAAAGGCGCAGCCCATTCACGTTCAGGCTCGAAACCTGCTCCTGGCTGAGCAGATCGGTTGGTTAGAGTGTTGTGCTGATACACCAAGGTTGTGGGTTCGATCCCTGGTCAGGGCCCTTAACGAGAATCAACCAATGAGTGCTTAGATAAGTGGAGCAACAAAAATTGGTGTTTCTTTTTCTCTAAAAGGAAAACATCAGTACATTAAAAAAAATTAAAACACAGGACAGCCTTTGCTTAAGGGAAATCCTTTCAGGGTTGTTGTGTTCACTGACTCCCCCTTTTCAGCGGGGGCCCCAGTGGGACCCCCAGCACCACAGCCACAGCCCCTGTGGCTCTTGAGTACCAGACAGGAGGCTGGTTTGAGCCGATCTGAGCTGTGAGTAAAATGTACGTCAGGTTTGGAGACTTAGAACAGAAAAAATGATGAAAGATAGCTCGTTAATATTTATATGTTGACTACATGCCAAAAATGGTAATATTTTACATAGATTAGATTAAATTATTAAAATAATTTTCAAGTATTTATTTTTTACTGTTCTATTATATCACTTTTTAGGGGGGCAGGGAGGGAGAAAGAGAGAAACATTGATGTGACAAAGAAATGGCAGCCAGTTGCCCTGGCCACGTGCCCCGCCGGGGGTGCAACTGCTGACCTTCCGCTTTGCCAGACGACGCTCCACCCACCGAGCCAGACTAGTCGGGGCCTACTTCTTACTTGTTAAAATGTGGCCACTAGAAAACTTGCACTTGCTCACGTGGCTCAAGAGTTGCCCTTTTGGACAGCGCTGCCCTAGAGCACAGTTTGGAGCTCCCTCGGGGTCATCCCTTGGATTGACGGGTGGGGGCTGCATTCGGAGAGGCGACGGAGCGAGGTGCGAACTCAGCTGGAAGTGGGACCAGGGCCCTGCCTCCCAGGCCGGGCAGTGTGCATGGGCCAGGCCCTGTCTTCCCGCCTGGTAGCCACAGTGTCTGCCTCAGGACATCGGGCCCCACCGGGGACTTCCCGAGAGCTGCCGCCCCTGTGGGACGGGGAGTGTTGGGCAAAGCGGGGGTCAGTGCTCACGGTTTCCTGCGGTTACGCCGACAGCCTCGCCGCACCGCACCAGGACTGCGGGTGCACTCCTCTGGGCCCTTTGCCCTGCCCGCCCTCTGCTTTGTCTCCCCTGTTGCCGCTGGGCATCTGAGGACGGCGTGTCAGCAGCAGAAGACGAGGGGCAAGCCCAGGGTGCAGCTGTTTGCGCAGAGCGGACCCCCTTGCTAGGGAGAGCGCAGGGCCGCCGTGCCACTTCGGCTCTGTGCCGGGCACTCTGTGTCGCTCCTCCCTCCTCTGTAGACTCGCGGTGACGGTCTCACAGGGGAGGAGCGAGTGACACGTGTGCACGCTGGCCGAGGCCTGCTGCAAGTCAGTGCTCAGTGTTTCTTGAACTGACCTGCGGTCACACACTGCCTTTCTGGTTGTCGGTAAGTTGGTGGAGGAAGTGTCACAGCGTTAAGAAACAGTTGGCCTGGTCCAGCCCTGTAAGCGACGAGCACAGAGTGGCCCAAGCCAGACCTGAGTGCAGTGCCTCGCAGGGTCTGGGGTGAATTTTCTTTTTTCCCCTGGACACGTTTACGTGGTCTGAGGGAAGGACAAGGCACACACACCCACAGCCTGTGCTTGGTCACTGCAGTGGCCCCGTGGGCACACGCCGGCACGCCCCTCCTGCTCCTTGGAGCTGAGGCGGCAGGTGAAGGGGCCTGGGCAGCTGCCCAGGGCAGAGCTGCTGCACCTCCTGGGCTGTCAGGCGGGTCACCCTCACGGAGTGGGGCGGCCCAGCTCACATGGCCCCCTGGACTGCCTGTGTCACCACAGCCTGGGGGCCGGCAGGGACAGGCCACTCCGCACTGCACTGACTGCTGGGTGAGCGCCTGAAACCTCCAAGCAGCCTGGGCGGGGAGCCCTGCCCTGACCCCTGGACCAGTGCCTCTTCCTCTGTTGCACGAGGCACTGGTGACATTTTTTCTCATCAACTTCTTGGCTTTGAGGCCGCAGACCCACCAGAGAATACAGCTCGGTTTTGCATTTGAAATCTGGGCTCGCAGTTCGGTGGGAGCAGCGAGACTGTTTTGGGACACCTGCCTGGTGTGGAGTGGCTGGTCACGTGAGCACGTGTTTGTGGAGCACCTCTGCAGGCCCGGCACACTCTGGGCATCAGGGCCAGCAGCATGTCGAACCTCTCCCTGGTGGCCTGTTCTGTTCTAACCGTACCCCAAACACTCAGCCTTCCCTTGAACTTCAGTGAGATACCAGCAACCCCAAATCAGACCCTTCTCCTCTAGTCACCGTGAATCCGCGGTGGCCTTCACGGCTCCACTGCTGTCTCACCTGTCCCCCCAGGACCTGGGGCAGGGACAGAGCCGTGTCTCACCTGCAGCCCTTGGTAGGAGTGATAGGACGAGTCCGCCGGGAAGGGGGCTGGGCTCTGTCACTCGAAGGGGCATGTCTAGAAGCAGGCCCCATTCTCGTTTGCACGCTGACCCCCGTGGGCTCCGTGGCAGAGCCGCTCACTTCAGGCCCCGTGTCCCAGGAGCGCTCGGGGCGGTGGGTCTTCCCGAACGTCCCCTGTGTCCCAGCCTCGCCAGGGCCGTGGGGGGCTCTCGCACATGGAGGGCTGTAGCTGTCAGGGTTATTTTTGCTCTTGTGTGTTTCTAATTTTGCTTGTTCTTTCTTTTCTTTTCTTTCTCTCATACCGCCCTGTGAGTATGTTGTTGGGTCTGAAAAGGTAGGCCGGGAACGTGTCGCGCTGAAAATAGCTAGGTCGCCCTCTGTGCTGCCTTCCCATTGCCTTCATCGCTTTGAAAACACTTGCCGCTGCCTGGACCCACGTGCCATCCCAGCCATCCTTTTGTTTTCTAATTTTTTTTTGAATTTTAGCTTTTTTAGCACGTAACCCACTGGTGTTTGAGTTCTGTGGGAGCACTTGCTTTGGGGACCCTGTTTGGTTTTCCTTAGTGTCTGTGACCGATGAACCCTTATTAACTTTTTTATTTGTTTGAGGAAGCGAGATGCTAACTGGTCCCAGCAGCTGCGGAGGGCTAGTTCACAGGCTGTTCTAACTCGGACAGGCGAAGACTGCAGCACCTTGCTCGATCCCGGCTTCTAACTTCGCTCATCAGGCACCTGGTTCTTGGCTGCTGCTGGGTGATGTGCATGTCGGTGCTTCTTGACCACAGTCACCAGCAAAGGGACGCTGCTGGAGGAAGTGGCCACTGGAGTTTTTCTTGCTTTCACCTGGAGCATGCCGTGGACTTAGCAACTCCCCTTCCTGAAGGGGCAGAGGCTTCTCGAAAACGGACACCAGCCATGTGCCCCCTTGACAAGGGCAGCTTTCGAGGCATCAGGGACGTAGGATCTGCTCGTAAACAGCCAGTGCGTTTGGGTCTTGGGGACACGCAGACCTCTGTCATCGACCTTGGTGGTCTTCCACCTTGGCCAGCGAGCGTACTGCGTGAGGTGCAGGCTTCTCTTGCGGTTGCGTGGGCCTGCTCCAGCCTCCACTCTGCAGCCCGCGTCGGCGAGAAACGGCTGTTTCCGTGTTTGTTGAGGCTGATGTGCGACGCTCATCTGGTCGTGAGCTTGCAGTAACGAAGCTGCAGCGCCCAGGTCAGCCCCGAGGGATGCTCCTTGGTGGCCCAGGACCTGTCGCACCTCACCGGGAGAGGTTCGGCCGCCACCACGGCAGAGGGCTGTGGCTGTTTAATGCTTTGGTCCCGACATGTGCGTCCCTCATTCACTTCGTCTCAGTTGACACAGGCTGATGTCCTGCAAGACCCCGTCACGTGCTGGGGCTGAGGGAACGAGGCACGAGTGAGTGTAGCCAGGACCAGAAGTTGAAGCCGCTCGGCGGAGACCACGCGTGGCGGGGATGCCGTGGTGCCTGGGCGCTGCCCCGGGCCGCGGGGCCTTTCCTGCACTGACCAGATCTCAGGGGAGTGGTGTGAGAATAGCCCTGCCTGGGTGCCTCCCTTCCCCCCACACCCCCACAGGCGTGACGGTTAGCCAAGATTTCTCCTAGACCTCGGACCTTCCCAGTTCAGACCACAGGAGAACCACGAGTCCCTTTTCCTGGGCCACCTCCTGGCCCCATGGGTGAGACTCGTGTGCCTCCCCTGAGTGACGGGTGCAGGAGAGACCTCCCCCGTGCGGGGCCTGTGGAGTGGAGCGGAGACGTGCTTAGAGACAGATGTGACAGGAAGTGCGGGTGACTGCGGAGTGGGGTGAGGGCGAGGAATAGGGGGACTCAGGTGTGACCCTCGGGGCCTTGACTTGAGCCAGGATGTGTGGTGGCTACTTCCTGAAATGGGGGACCTGGCAGTTCCTGCCAGGGCCATGTTGCAGAGTGCATGCTGGGTGTGCTTTTAGATGCCTGTTCGACATTCAAGGGGTGAGTTCAAAGAGGTGGTCAGAGCGTGAGCCTGGAGCTCACTCCGGTGCAGGAGCTGGACTGGAGACGCCCATGGGAGCTGCCAGCATTCGGCTTGAAGTCGGACTGCGGACGTGGATGAGCTCACCTAGAGTGGGGCGGGCTGGGGCGGGCGGGAGGTCCGTCAGGCCGAGGGCCGGAGGCAAGCCTGGTCCTGGAGGGTCTGGGTGTCGGTCTGGGCACCTGGGACGTGAGGTGCGGTGGCTGTGCCTCCTGGAGGTGCCAGGGGTGGGCAGCCACTACAGAAACCTTCAGGGCCTGGCGGGGCCAGCTGTGGGTCTCGGGGCGAACGCTGGCAGCTGGCTGGGGGGTCGGTGGGCCTGGGGGAGGGCAGAGTTGCAAGGTCCTTCAGGGAGGCAGGCCTGTGGAGGGTGGGGTCGTAGCCCAGGGTACTCTTTCCTGCTGAGCAAGAGGTGCGTCAGATGGCGGGTCGAGGGGAGAGGCACTGAGGATGGGGAGGGGAGCCGGCACGTAGAAGGGTCATGTAGAAGTGCCCCCAGAGTGCGGTCCTGTCATCTGCGGCAGTCTGAGAGAGAACTGCGTTCGCCTGGGAAGTTGGCGGTTTCCAAAGGACTTGGAGTCATTCTGTTTCATGGAATTTAAGCCCATGTAAGCACAGGACCTCCTGTGAAGAGCCGTGAGCATGCCGAGGGGGCTGCTTTTCGTGCAAACCCTGTTTTCACAGCAGGGGTCCCTGGCTCAAAGTGCAGGGGTGGGGGTCAGGGAAGGCTTGCTGGAGAAACTCACAGTCGAACCGAGCCCTAAGGAGAGTGGGAGGCAGAGGGGCAGGTGGAGCCGTAGGGATCTGGGGTGCAGGAGAACCGTGGGAGTGGCCAGAACTGGGTCTGAGAGCCTTGGAAGTGCTGTGGGAAGGTTATGCTGGCCACGTGTGTGTGGGGGTGCGGGGACCCAGGACAGGGTGTTGGAAGATCACAGAAGGCTGTTGAGGTGACCAGTGGAGGAGACAGAGGACCGTGTCTGGTTGGGGATGGCAGAGGGGGTAGTTTCTGGGGTGGGGGGCTTGTTAGCTGGGCTGTTGTAAGACTGCCTGTGGCTGGGGGAACGGCATGCCCTCTTCTCTCCTCTGCCTTACGTGAGGATCTTAGTTCACACACTTTGGAGCAGAGAAGCTCAATTCCAGGGCAGCCAAAGCGTTTGTGGAGCGCATTCGCCTTAGCTCTGATAGGATGTAACTTTGTATTGAGACGTGGCTTAATAACATTCACTTAGCTAGAAACCTTACATGGTATGTTTTCATGGTCCGGGAAAATTTAATACAGCTGTGATCTTCTCTTGAAAAAAATTATAGTGTCTAAGAAATTTAATAATCAAAAGAATAGGAACATTTAAAAATAGCGATGGAAGATTTTAGGGTAGTTTCTCTGCTGTCTGAGCTGACGCAGGGTTGGGTGCCTTTGCATTATCTAACAGTGCACTGGTGCCCAGGCCCGCCCCCTGAGGGCGTTATCCCAGCTTGCTCCGAAGTGGCAAAGACAAGCTCTTGTTTGCAGAAGCCAGAGGCTTGGCTTGCAATATGCAGCATAGCTCTCTTCATAAAATAATAATGGGTTTGGAGTTAAGAACGTGCAAGATAATTAAGTTTTTAAAAAGCAGAAACCAACTTTCCCATGCTAATGGTGTGATTGGAACATTTGAAAAGAAAAGCCCTGGTCCAACACTGTGTGAAACACACGGCCGAAGGCGTGGCTGCCTCCCGCGCTGGAGCCGTTCCGCGGAGCCATGCCGCGCGGAGCTGCCGCGTGAAGGCAGGACCCCTCCAGCGCGCTTCTGGCAATGCTGTTGCCGCCTTGCAGCGAGAGAGCATCCGGTTGCCTTCGTAGCATTTTGTTTGTCTGTCTGTCTGTCTGTTTGTAGTGAGAGAGGCGCACACTTACCCAGTGTGCAGTGGGGCAGGGGTCGGCTGTTAGCAGTGACGCGTCTCCACGCGCTCTGTTTTTCAGGCACTACAAGAAGCGGTGCCAGGGGCGCATGCGGAAGCACGTGGGAGACTTGTGCCTGCAGGCGGGCATGCTGCAGGACTCCCTGGTGCACTACCACATGTCCGTGGAGCTGCTCCGCTCGGTGAACGACTTTCTGTGGCTCGGAGGTAAGGCTGTCTCGTGCAGACGGTCAGATACGTGATCATAGCAACTCCTACTCGAAAGGAGAGGAAACGAAAAGTGGGTCCAAACCCAGAGGACGAGGGAGGAGGAGCAGGCAGCCTGCTGGATGCTGAGGGCGGTCCGGGAGACTTCCTGGCCTCGCCCCCTGTGCTCCCCGCCCCGGCCTGCACCCCAGGCCCGCTGGAGCGCGCCCGCACTTCCCTGGCTGCACACTGGTTCCCTGGTCCTCTGGTTTTTAATTTCACCGCATCTTGCCCTCTGCTTGGACGCCATTCCCACATCAGTCAGCTCTTACACCTGCCCTTCAGGGCCTCACCCATACTCCAGCCGATGAGTGGATGAGCAGGCTTGGCCTAGCCGAATAGTGGGACAGACGTAAAAGCGAACGAAGGACTGACCCCACTATCACACGGACAAGCCTTGGGAACAGCAGTTACGTCCGAGGAGCCAGACACGAAAGGCTGCATGTTGTAGGGTTCCTCGACCCAGATGTTGGACAGGCAGAGGCAGGCAAACGGCTGCCAGGAGCTGGGCGGAGGGGGAAAGGGGGCGGACTGCTCGGGGGCGGGGGGTGGTTTCTTTTAGGGGTGATGGAGCTGTTCTGGAGTTAGGTGGTGAGGGTTTCAACTGTGAATATGCTGAAAACCACTGAATCACATTCTTTTAAGTGGGTGAGCTTTATGGAGTGGGAGTTTTATCTCGTTAAAAAAACTAGAAAAGAAGGAAGAAGACCTGCTTCGAAGGGCAGCCTTTTGGGCCCCGCCGGACGGGAGGTGCCTGCAGCGCCTCGCAGCAAGCCCTGCCTGCAGGGTCCTCGCGCCCGTGGAATCCACGCGAGGCGGGCTGAGATAGGCTCTGTCCTGGCAGATGCGCACAGTTCAGTCGGGGGCCCGTCTGTCGGCCACTGACGAGAGACACGAGTCAGAATGAGGGACCGAGGCAAGGGCTGGGGGCGAGTTTTCCAGTGTGCTGCGGAGCACAGGGAGTGCCAGAAGCACTTAACATGGCGTTAGGTGGCCCGACACGTCCTCTTAGGGAGAACAGGGACGTGATAGTGGGGAAGAGGAGGAGCGAGAGCTAGGAGGAGACGGAATGGAAAGAGGGTCAAGCAGGCTGAGAAAGGAAACGGGAGTTTTACGTAGCTTTCTGAGGGAGCAGTCTACACGTAGTTACTGGTGGGGGAACGGATGCAGACCCCAGGGACCGCTGAGGTTTCTATGGCAGGCACGTGTCCTGAAGAAGGGTCCCCGCCACCTCCCGACTCACAGTGCGCGTCAGCTGATCGGGTCCCGCGGCCGTGCCGTGCGGCGGGGTGACCCAGAGGCCCCGTGCGGCGCGCCCAGCAGGCTGGCTGCAGGAGCCGGCGTGAGCGTCCCGCTCGCCGTGTAAGCCAGACACTAGGAGACTTGGGAAGAACAGCGCCCCTCTCCCCACATATTAGTTTTGTTTGGGGAGATAGTTATCTTCCCTAAACATTTAACTTGTCTTGGGTTTCTTATTTTTTAAAGGAATTAGCACATAAATATTTAAACCCTTTGTACGTTTATTGTGAATACGGTGAATACCTCCAGCTGTATCCCACGCACAGCACACACAGAGAAGCTCTTTGTGACCCGTAGTATTTTCTCAGTGTGCGGGGGGGTCGTGAGCCTGGAAAGGTTGAGAAGCGCTGACGGAGCAGATGAAGGTGAGCATGGCCGTGCCGCTGCCTGGGCACGTGGCCCGCCCTGGGGCTCCTCGGACGGAGCCCCCAGCACTGGCAGAGCAGCCGTGCCCTGAGGGAGCAGGCTGCCTGGAGAGCGGGGAGCCCACAGGGCTGCTCTGCTGGGACGGGGCGCTCAGGGTGTCTGGCGTGGACACCTGCTCTGGTGGCCTCACTTCTCCCTGTTTCCCATCCAGGGCCCGTGACACGCCCTGGGGTCCGGGGCTGGTGCAGAGCCCGCCGCGCACTGTGCCGGTGGCTCAGCGAGGGGACGGCCGGCGGGCGCGCTGGTCCGTCTGACGGATGGATGCAGTCCATCCTCACGGGGAGCCTCGGGCTTCGTGGGCATTCCCGGGGCGCCAGCCCCCACGCAGCTCGAGAGAGGGTCGGAAGCGTGTCCCTCTCTGTGGCGACACCAGCGGTCCGTGGGCTAGGTCTCTGTTTTGAGGAAGAGTGGACACTCGCACATAAAGTGCTCTTGCCTTCGTCAGGCCCTGCAGTCAGAGCCGAGGACGGCCTCTGCCTTCGTTAATTGCCCTTTTCTGTCTCCCCTGCCCAGCTGCCCTCGAAGGGTTGTGTTCGGCCTCTGTCATCTACCACTATCCTGGCGGGACCGGCGGCAAGGCCGCGTCTCGGAGGTTCCAGGGGGGCTCCGTTCCCGTGGAGGCAGCCAACAGACATCGGCCAGGTGAGCGCGGCCCCCTCCCCGGCCTACACTGTCCCGGCCTTACGCGAGGGGGCAGGTGTGACCATCCTCTGAGCTCAGCCCGACTGGCCGGTGACTAAGCGTGGCCTCTGGAGTCGGACGTCTTGCACAGGAGACGCTTTCCTCTGGTTTGATTGAATGTTTGTCAGTCTTACTGAATCTTATAAATAGTATGAGTGGACTGCAGTGATTGGTTGACTTCTGGGACACTTGCATAAATTTTATTAGGCTGACTTTGAAGTTCTGTGTCTGTTCTCTTCATAATTCCTATGTATTCGGTGAAGCTAATCCCGGAGGTTAGTTTTAACAGCTAATCAGGGTCTGGGCTGTTTCTCGCTCCCCCAGGTGATGAATTTCTCTTAATGGGTTACATCTGATTTGCTTATGTTTGGTAGCACCATGAAGCAAGCAAGAGGTCTTCCAGGAGAAGACTCACACCTGCTTGTCGAGTGGACTTGACCCTTTGACCCTTACCGAATGGGCTTGCCTGTAGCGTTCAAGCTGTAGTTGTCACATGGTATAGGTCACAAAGGTGATAACAAAGATCGCAGAGATCAAGGCTGGACATAAAACTGCTAGGTGTCTTTTGTTCTGTGAGGTTTTCCGACACATTTGCCCCGAGAGAAAGCCCGCGGTAGGTCATGTGCATGAGTGTGAGGATGGGTCCGTGGGCGCCTCTCTTCCCTGCAGTGTGCCACCCCCACGACCCACTGAGCACAGAGGCCACCTCTGCGGACCAGGCGCGGTGGCTGCGGCCTGAGCCCCGGTGCCGCCCTGCAGAACGGACGGCCAGGTGTGTCTGCCGCAGCTCCTGGAGGTGGGCCCCCGTCCCTCAGCAGCGCCGTCCCTGCAGAGCTCTGTGGCATCGGGGTGCTGAGAGGATGAGTGGGGTGCAGGGGGCTGAGGCTCAGAGTCCGTCTCAGCCCCTCCCTCCCGTGCGCCCTGATGCCCGCGCTCTCCACCCGCGTCTCTCCCTCCCTGCTCTCGCTCCTGTCTGTGGCGTGAGATTACAGAAGTTCAAGGCCTGCGGTGTTCTCCTGCAGCCACCAAGTGGTGTCCCGTCCAACGCACTCAGAGAGGCGACAGCACGTTCTTCTGTCTGTGCTCTCTCAGGAGATGGTCGTCTGCGCTCCCTCCGGGCGTGCCCGGGGTGGGGGCGGGGGCGCGGGCGCCTCCCCTGTGGTTTGAAGACTCGAGAGACTGTCCTGCTGAGGCTCTGGAGACTTTTTGGAGCAGCGTTTCATTTTTTCCCCTTGCTGAGCGCAGGCAAAAAGTTTCCTACTTCTTGAAAAACTGCTCTGTCTGCAGAAGAGAAATGTCTTTTTTTAGCTTTGCAAAAGAACTTGGGAACTTTTTACGGCTGAAGGCAGTCTCTGGGGGAACGCCCGGGAGGCCCAGGTGAGAGCTGGAGGGGCAGTGCCAACCCCAGGCGGGCCGGCCGGGCAGAGTGTTGCTGCGCCCGGCGCGGTGGTTTCAGGGTGATGGGTTCGTGGTGGCCACCTCGTCCTCCGTCAGGAACCGGGGCCTCTGCTGCTCCAGTTCCTGTCACACCGGAACTTCCAGTCCATGTCCCCCGGAAGCTGTGTCTCGGGCCCTTTCCCAGCAGCAGACCCGCAGACCCGCAAACACAGAAGGCCGATCGGTCTCTCCATGCCTCTGTTTCCATGTCTGACAAGTGGGGGGGACAGTGACAGGCTCACCTCATAGGGTCTCGTGAGGCTCAAGGGAGACACATGTAACTGCCTGGCATCTGAGAGATGTGAGCAGCGTCATCGGTACTGTTGGTTCTGGTGATAGGAATTCAGGAAAGGTGTTGAAAGACTCTTGGTCTCATCCAGGTTACGTGGTTTCCAAGTGAGTTTCCTTGGAGAAAGGGAATGTTTTCCCACTTAAAGTTGAGTTATCTTAGTTTCAAAAGAATTCTGTGCTCTCTACCTCTTTTTGCTTTAATTCTTCTTTTGTTTTTATTTTTTAAAGCCTTTACTTTCCTAGTAATCAAAGGTTTGAGGCCACTAATTTTTTTTTTCTGGAGACTTGTATATGAATCTGCAAGTCTGTAATTAATGGACTCAATTTTGTTTATTAAAAAAGTCAATACACATTCTGCAGTCGATCCAAAGGGAAATGCCTGCTGACTAGTAACAGTTCCTCCTATACAGTTATTTCTACTGTTTTGTCTTTCTTAATTTATTAACAGTAATCATCATTATCCTCATAATTATTAAAATAGTTATGAATTACCCAGCACTTCCCTCAGGCCGGCGGCTATGCCGAATGCCCTCCTGTGCGGTTTGCCTCACAGCGGGCGTGTGAGGGCAGGGGTCCGGGTCTCCCTTTGGCAGGTGGGGTGTCGAGGTTTACGGACAGGAGGTAATGTCACCCACACCACGCAGCCTGCGTGTGCAGGTTACACCTCTGACTGTGGTCAGCAGTGGTCAGGACTCAGTTCCTTTTTTTTTTTGGTGCAGTGTGAAGGTGTGTGTAAATCTGGGTCCCTCTAGTAAGGCAGGGAGTGGCACACTTGCCTTCAGCGGCAGAACTAATGGATTATTTGTGTAGAAGGTGTATTTTTACAGCTCAGAACCCACTGGCCGTGTAATGGCCTGCTGAAGCCTTTCGGGGCTGGGAAAGTGGCCGTACCCGTGGAGTTTAGAAACTGGTTGTTGGGCTGTTTTCAGGGAATAAGCTGATTCCCTTTGTGACCGAGGACAATTTTGATTTGTTTTTGTACCCTTAATAGGTTAAAAACCTCGGAAAGTCACCCGTCACTTTTCCTTCACAGACTGCGGCGTCAAAGGGGAGCTTCATGCAGCTTTAATGTGTGAACAGGCATTTTTGTATTTCAACGGAATTGTGTGACTTAGAGTTACAGCCCTGCGGGGGTCTTTTGCAAGACACTTAGACCACCTACTGCTGGGAACCACACAGTGCTTCCCGACTGGGGCTGGTGCAGAGCTGTGGGCCTTGGGTGGGGGCTGCGAGGGCCAGTCCCCTGGGTGGCACGCAATCTCCCCATTCTCTAAAAACTCATTCCTTTCCGTTCCTGCACCAGTTCCTGGGAGCCTGTGTCTTTTGTTTGTGTTCCAGGGCGTTAGAGATTTAAACTAAGCGCCAAACAGCGCTCTCCTCCCCAAAGCAGGATTCATTCAGCGGGTACTGATGAACATCCTGTTTTCAGAAGCCTCCCCACCACCGCCTGGCAGGCGGGCAGTTCCCCTCGTCCGGCCGCCTGGGGCGCCTCTGCGGGCCGTAGGTGGCGCTGTGGCACCTCTGGCCAGCCCGCTTCCGGTTTGTGAAAGAAGACCTGCACGCACGCCTCGTCTGCCTCTGTGTTTAATGCTTCCGAGTAGCTCGCCGCCTGGATACCTGGAAGAAGTGTTCTATTTAGAGCTTCTTTCTATTCTGTCACCTCAGCAGAGATGTTGCAGATGGGCTGGGCGAGCGAGGGCGAAACCGGGCTCTTCTGCCGGCGCAGGAACCAGCCCGCCGCCCCCGGGGTCAGGCCACTGCTCACGACCGTCAGTGGTCAGTGAGTGGGAGGCGCCCGGCTCGGGCGTGGGCCGGGGGACGGCGGGCAGCTCGCCCTCTCATGGAGGGTCCTGCACACTGGGGCTACCGTTCTGTGCGGAGCCATCGCTTCGCAGTCTTTGTTGATGGCTACGGAATGAAAACAGCAAGTGGGGTGTGTGACGGAGGGTTCAGTGAGGGAGTGGACGAAGCACTCGGGGCGGGGGTCCTTGGTCCCCGCCCTTGCACTTCAGCAGCCCATCCAGGCACGGCCCGGACTCGCCACCTGGACCCACCTGCAGCCACAGTGTGTTGGGGACCGAGGGGACCGGCATGACGCTGCTGTTGCCCCGCCAGCCGACTGAGAGAGGGGACACAGGACCGGGCGGGTGGAGGTGCACAGGACAGTTGTCACCGCTAAAGCCACTTTACCACTGAACTTCAGGGACACCGGAGCGGGGGCCTTGGGGCCATATCTGGGAGCTGGACAGACGCCCAGGCCCAGGCAGCAGCCTTCCAGCGAGAGGGCCCGTCCCCTCCCACTCAGGGCACCGAGGAGCCGGCGTCTGGGTGCTTCCTGGGGGTGGCCAGGCCCAAGGGGCCCAGCTGGTCTCCCAATGTCCCTGCATGTAGAACTCCATTCGATTGTGGCAGGAGGGCCAGCGGTGGGCGAGGGCCCGGGAGTGTGCAGGGAAAGCCTTCCTTGTGGAAACCGGGGGAGGGGGAGTGTGCCCTGCCCCAAGTCAGGCAGGGGAGCAGAGGGTGCTCGCCAGCAGCTCCTGCCTGAGCCGAGAAACAAGGCTGTCCTTTGGGACTTAGACTAGCAAGGAAATGCAGGAGGTGATTAGAGCAGAAGTTTGTAGAATCACCTTAATAGTCAACATTTATCGAGCACTTAGCACACGCTACACACTTTTCTAATCATTTTACATAAAGTAATTGAATCCTTTAATTCTCAAGGTCACCCCAGTGAGCTGTGGAAGCTGAGGCTCAGAGAGGGCGCGCAGTGTGACCCATGTGCCAGAGTGGGGATTTGAACCCTGGCAGTTCGCCTGGGCGCAGAGGTGGGCGCAGAGGTGTCAGCATGCCCGTCGGTGTGTGTGTGCATCTGTGCGTCAGCCAGGGGTTTGGCCAGCCTGGCCAGCGTGGGCAGGGAGGGAGTGTGGACTGTGTGTCGCAGCCACTGTCATGGAGAGTGCCGCAGCCGGCATTGGTCACGGTGTCCCTGTGACAGCTGACTGCCCGCAGCCCCTCGCTGCACTGCCCACACTCACCACGTGGCTCTGCCTGTGGCTGGGCCGCGGAGGAGAGAGAGCAGGTGGTTGGACTCCGAGTTTTGGTCCAGTGAGCCTTTTCTGCCTCCTTTCACACGAATGCGCTGGACCTCCAGTTTCCTTAAGGGGGTCCCTCAGGAGTTTGGTTGATGCGCACTCCGCCCGTCGGCGCCCGGCGACACTGACAGTCGCGTTTCTGAGCACAGCGAGATGCCTCTCCTGTAGAGCCCGGTGGGGGACACCCGTCTCACCGAGTGACTGCTTCCAGCGCCTGCGATCACCCCCCGCCCCCCCGGCAGGAAGCCTTCTGGGCAGGCCAGCTAATCAGATAGCAGAGCCCGCACATTACTCTCACTGACTAGAAAGCTGAGCACCTGAAAGAGAACTTCGTTAAAAAAAAAAAAAAAGAAAAGAAAAGGGCTTCCAGAAGTCCAGTTAGATGGTGAAGTCCATTTGGTGAAAAGCTGTCCATTTTTTATGGCGGAGCTTTCTCTTTGCCACCCTCCTCCGGCCCCGCGGCTCGCAGACCAACCGTGGGTCTGCCGAAGGGCACGGGAGGCGCAGGGACGCGGTTTCAGGCCTGCTCCCCGCAGGGAGGCGCGAGGGCCGGTGGCCCGTGCGGCCGGAAGAGGCTTTGACAGCAGAATGAGGTGACCTCAGGTGTTCCACGGTCTCAGCGCGTTGGGCCCCCCCATGCCTCCCAGTTCATCACCGAGAGGCCGAATAATTGAGGGTCGTGATGGTGACCCAGGCATCAAAAAGGTTTCAGTCAAAAGTTTCAGTGTTTTGTGTGTAAAGGACGGGGCCCAGGGTCATCCGTTTGACCAGGTTTCTCACTGAGCAGAACGTTTTTAGGCTTATCTGGAGATGGGTCCTCATGCAGACCCGTCAGCAGGTGTCACGGGTGTGGTGTCCTAGGGAGTGGCGTGTCCTGGCTCCTCTGAGCTTCGGTCTCCTCATGCGCCCCGTCCGCTCATGATGGTGGCCAAGCATTGTGCCGGGCGCACGGCGTGACCCGTAGGAAGCACGTGTTTATTAGACGGCAGTGCGTCCTAGTCTGCACGGAGAGACCGCCAGGGGCGAGCGGTGGGGAACGGGGACGTCTGTGATAGCGTCAACCATAAAGACGGGGGACACGGGGACCGCGATGCACCAAGCTGCTCTCAGACCGGACCGGGACCTGGGCCTGTCTCTGCGGAGACACCTGAGTAAACACACGACGCAGTGGGAGTGGCTGATTGGGACATGTCTCTTTGATTCGTGTTAACTGTTTGCAAGTGACCGTAGCTGCTGACACGCCTGGGTGTTGGAACCCGGGCCCCGGGCGTGTCCCACCGTCTGGGCACCGCGTGCCGCGGAGAAGGCTGATGGGAGCCCACGGCGCTGCGTGAGCGGCCAGATGCTCACGGCTTTCGAAGCTTCCAGCCACCGTGAAATTAACTGGTTTGCAGTTTTCCTTTAATTTAGGTTTTTAAAAAAAAGATTTCATTTATTTTTAGAGAGGGGGGAGGGAGGGAGAAAGAGAGGGAGAGAAACATCAGTGTGTGGCTGCCTCTCGTGCGTCTCCTGCTGGGGACCTGGCCCACAACCCAGGCCTGCACCCCGACTGGGGGTCGAACCGGCAGCGGCCCTTTGGTGCGCAGGCCGGCGCTCAGTCCCCTGAGCCGCCCCAGCCAGGGCGTGTTTTAAACTGACTACAAAGGTGCTCCGTAATAGTTGGAAATCCTTAGTTGGTGAAGTGTGTGGTAATTCTCTGTGTGTGTATGAGTGTGTAAGATTTTAGGAAGCTTGTAGTAAGCTCCATACAGCTGCCCGGTGCCTCTCCCCCAACCTGAGGTGTGGGCATGTGTTTGCACAAATGAATTACTGTTCCTACTATTCCTTCGTCCTTTGGCTTATTTATGGAAGTGACAACTTCTCATACTTGTCTGAGAAGAATTGGGGTGTGTGAGCTGAGAAAGCAGGGAGCAGAGGAGGCACGCCCACTTAGTGCAGAGGGCATGGTGGCTTTTTCTCCCCCGAAGCAAAAAGGCACCGAACTGGTAGCGTGCGGGTATTCAGAATGGTGCTTCCGATCCAGCAGAAGTGTCTCAGGTCCGCGAGGCTGTGTGAATTGCGGAAGATGGTTGAGTCGTTACCTTTAACTGCAGCTTTGTTTTCCTGATAAAAGACCGTCCTCTGTTCTTCCTTCCAGGAGCCCAGGAAGTCCTCATCGACCCAGGTACGCGGTGCGCCCCGCTTCTCTGGGTGGTTCTCTTCGAGTGCTTGTTCGTGGGGGTGCGCGTGAGTGGCTGAACGTCTGCGTGCTGATCTTTGGGACGTTCTGATTTAAGCTACTTTAAATCAGAACTCTTAAACCCTGATTGCTGCCTGGTCCTTGTCTGATGGGCACCGATTGCTTTGTGTTGTCTGTCGAGGGGCCACCCTTCTCCGGCATGGCTAAGTGAGTGGTTTGCAAAGTGTGCTTCTAAAGCTCTCCAAATGCACTGAGCATGCTTGTCCGGTCCGTTCTGAACTTGTGCACAGTGATGACTTTGCTCTGACCCTGTGGTTTGTGCTCCTCTCAATATTAATTTGAATTTTGACTGCATTTTCTATATGTATTCTTAGCATGGAGAGAAATTTTGCATTTTTTGCAGAGGTGGGTTTGCTTTCCCCTCTTAACACCTTCTGTGATTAATCTCTTTTATTGCAGTGCCTAATTATTTTATAATGAGCTCTATTATTTTCTGGCTTAATCAGCACCAGTGACGAAGGGTCCATAATAAAAGACCGAAAACCTGCCTTCCTTTGAGGATGTTGATTCCGTCTCGTTGTGCATCTTGATTGTGAAATGAAATGGCTTCAGCTTTGCAGATTATTTTGTTTTAACACCGTGTTGAATCCTTTCCCCAGGCTGACGTTTCATGATCGTTCCTTGATAGGGCGTGTGGGACGTGTAGAGGAAGGAAAACCGACGTGTTGTTTTCAGGGGGCCTGAGTTGCTGGTGAACAGACAGTTTGGGGGGGGGGCAGAGGATGAGCGGCTACACCCCAGCCCCGTGGAGGGATGCTGTGCGCAACTACGTCGATGCTGGACGTGTCCGTGTTTGACCGACAGAAGCCGCTGAGCCCGTTCTGCCTGGCTGTGGCTGAGTTTCAGTGCGCCGACTGCTTTGCTTGCCTGGGAATTAGACGCCGTGGCAAGTAGAAGTAGCCGAGGGCTGTCAGGAAGGCCAGTCTTTTGTTGAGGTGAAAATAGGATATGTATTTTCATTCCTGAAACTTTTCCAAAGGAAGTTGTGTCAAGATGAAATTGAGTTTGGAGTGCTGAGTGCAAGCAAGGGTGTTATTTTTATTCTTTTCTTGTTTAATTTCTTTTTTAAAAAAGATTTTATTTATTTATTTTTAGAGAGAGGGGAAGGGAGGGAGAGAGGGAGAGAAACATCAATGTGTGGTTGCCTCTCCCGCACCCCCTGCTGGGGTCCTGGCCCACACATGTGTCCTGACCGGGAATTGAACTGGCGACCCTTTGGTTCGCAGGTGGGCACTCCATCCAGTGAGCCCCACCAGCCAGGGCGAGGTGTTCTGTTTTGTTACTCGGTGGGTGTTGAGACCCTGGCATAGAGGCTGCAGGGGGCTAGGGAACAATGCAGGAACCAGGCTGGGGGTCTGAGCGCTTCCTCTGGATGTTCCCAGATTGGAAGAATGTGGACTTGGTTGCTACTTAGCTGAGGGAGAGCAAGCAGAGGGAGTTGGGGTTCTGCCGTCCCCACATCTCAGCTCTCCTGCAGCTTCTGCCTCTGCCCGCAGGGGCCTTCGCGTCAGGACTGGCCGTAGCCTGGTGCGCTTGCTGAGATCTCCCTGGAGTTCTGGCGCCGCTATCTTCTCCCCGCCCTCCCACCCTGGTGGGGGCATCGGCAGCGGTCACGTCCGGAGTCCCAGGAGCAGCGTGGCGGGTTCTCCTCAGTCTCCAAGTCTGAGTGGCGCACGCTCTCCAGGGGCCATCACGCTGCTGTGCTGCGCAGAGACCGGGGCACGTGAGGCCTGCAGAGTCACGTCACTGCCATTTAAAAAGTGCTGGTAGGCGTATCATGTGAAGCAAACCGCTGCCCGCTTTCCCCACAGCCGGGCCGAAGGGCCGAAGGGCCGAAGGACAAGAGCTGCGCGGCCCCTGGGTGCCCCTCCCGAGTCCAGGGCAGAGATCTCGGTGTTGTCAGGCGACCGTCCCGGCCTTTCTGGGCAGCCGTGTGCCTTCACACCTGCTTCCTGTGGAACGGTGTTGGGCCGGTGCCGGTCAGCGTCGACTCGCATTTGCTTTCTGGTGTCCACGTGGAGGGGACTTCGGCCCCCGTGGAAGGAGTGACACTTTGCCTGTGCTGTGTGAAGGTGCTGTTCTGGGCGCCCTTTTGTTTTTAAACAGCTCAAGTGCAATGCACACATTTAAAGTGCCCAGTCCGTGGTTTTCCTGTGCCCTGGTCATGCACCCACCACCGTCAGCCCTAGGACGTTTCCACCGCCCGCAAGAAGCCCTGTACCCGTTAGCCGTCACGCCCACCCCGCCCCCACCCGTCCCCGGGGGTCTGCCTGTTCTGGACTGGTCATGTAAGTGGGCCCATGGAACACGTGGCCTTTTGTGACTGGCTTCTTTCACTTAACGTTCCGTTTTCTTGGCTCACCCACATGGGGGCCTCTGTCAGCACCTCGCTTTTGCTGTGTGGCTGAGTGACGCTCCATGGCACGACGGGCCGCACCCTGTGCACCCAGTCACCGGGCGGGACTCGGCTGGCCTCCATCCTCTGGCTCTTAGGAGTGGTGGTGCCGTGAGCACCCATGCGCATGTGTTTTGTGTAGACACATGTTTTCAGTTCTCTCATGCACATGCCTAGGAAGTGGGACAGCCGGGCCACCTGGTCACTCCGTGTGGAACGTCTTCAGGAGTGGCCAGGCTGTCTTCCAAGGCGGCTGCTCCATCTTACGTCCCCACCAGCAGCGGGAGGGGCCCAGTCTCTGCGTCCTCGCCAGCCCTTTCCCCCTCTCTGTGATGTTGCTGTCCCTGTGCGTGCGCAGTGCTGTCTCATTGTGGCTGCCACCTGCACTTCCCTCGGGCTGGTGGCAGGGAGTGTCTCCGCATCCTGCAGGTTGGCCATTTGTGTGTTTTCCTTAGAAAAACGTAAGAGCCCTTTTTACATTCTAGAGACAGGTCCCTCTTCAGGTACACGTTCTCCCGCCCTGTGCTGTCTTGTCCCTTCCCTGACGGTGTCCTTCAAAGCACGGACGTTCTTTACATTTTGTTGAGGTCCGTTGCCGGTGCTTTTGGTGCCACATCCAAGCTCACAGTGTTTTAGGTCGACTCCACCCGCAAAGCAGTCTGGTCCTTACAGCATTCTGAGGCCTGGGTGCCAGGGCCGCCGCACTGGTCGGTGGAGGGGGGCTGACCCACGTTCAGGGTCAGGAGGAAATGGTGACGTGGGGTTTGGACCCACGAGCTTGCCTCCAGCACTGTCCTCTTCCCGCACGCTCCAGTTGCTTTTCTCGGAATTACGTACCGAACGCTCTTTGCCTGTTTGACTTCTACTAGGTTTTTCTACCTGGGGCTCATCTCTTCTCGCACCGCCCGGAGCTCAGCGCAGGTGTATTGAGGCGGAACCTTCGCGGTCTGCTGGTGTCCGTGTCTCCCTCCTCGATGGTCACGCCAGTGACCCAACAGGGTCGCACGCGGCCCTTTCCTGGTCCTCACGCCGCAAGCAGGACCAGGACTGCGGGGGGGCCAGGGAAGCGGTGGGTCGACCGCTCTGCTCACCGGGGAGACAAAGCCGCAGTGTCCCCGCAGCTGCCAGCCTCCCCAAGCGGGGCGGCCTTCCTGACACTCCGGCTCGCTCGCTGCCAGTGCCGGCCTGGTGCCTGGTGTCCAGTGGGGCGGTTGGCACATGGTGTTCGCGGGGTGTGGTCTGTGACAGAGCTGGACAGCAGTGTCTTGTGTGCTTCTCAGGGAGCAGACAGCACAGAACGGGCTCGCAGATCCGTCTGCAAAGACTGGGATACCCGCTCCTTTCAGGTCTCGGGCGTAGGAGGGTCACACAGCAGAGTGAACTCATTGGCTAGACTCGGCTAGAGGAGTACGGCGTTGCTTTTCTCAATTAAAATATTCCGCCTTGGTTAAAGTCATTGGCCCCTGTGTGGAAACGAAAATGAGTTCGCATTTATGTGACTCGGGGGCAGTCTCTCTGGTTTTCAGAGTGTTTCTGTAGCTTTTCAGCAGCGTTCTGACTTGAGAATTCTGTGGACGAGTCACCCCGTGTCGAGAGTGTGCGCCTGGGTTTGTCTGTCTCGCGCACCAAACCCCTCTTGCTGTGCCGAGCTGGCGTGAGGCCCCGGGGCTGCGGCTGCCAGGCTGCCCCCCTGTGCGTTTGCAGTGGGCTCTCAAGTAGGGTTTTCCCTTCGTTTCTTGGGTTTTTGTGATTTCAATTAGAATTTTTGAAAATGAATTTGTTTTAGTATGTTGTATAAATTTCCCTAGAAACTTGATGTGTTTGTACTTTAAAATTTTTAATTTATGAAAAACTTCAGTATACTTTTGTTATTTTTCACTAGGCATTCGTTTATCTCTTTATAATTAAAACTTTTTTTTCAACAATTGAGTAGGTATTATGCATGTTTTAAAAAAAACCTTATTTTTCTTCTTCAGGTTATGTTCATTGGAGAGAATTTAGAAAATAAAAGGAAAATAAATTTTAAAATTACCTCTAATTTCCTCACCTAGAGATGTTTTATAGTAAGCTTGAATTGGGAAATGCAAATCGTCCAACTTTATTTTTGTTTTTCAAGATTATTTTGGTTGTTTTGAGTCCCTTGCGTTTCCATATAAATTTTAGGATCCGCTTGTCAATTTCTGCAGAGAATTCAGGGATTTTGACAGAGATTATGTTGGAGCTATGGGCTGATTGGGGGAGTAACATCACCATTTTAAGAATACAAAGTCTTCTTATTCATGAACATGATGATTTTTTTATTTATTTGGCTTTAGTTTTTCCCAAAGATTTTTTTTTTGAGTTTTCAGAGTATCATTTTAATACTTTTTTGGTTAAGTTTATTTTTAAGTATTTTATTCTTTTTGATGCTATTGTGAGTTCATTCGTTTTTTTAATAAAAGATTTTATTTATTTGCTTTTAGAGAGAGGGGAAGGGAGGGAGAAAGAGAGGGGAGAAACATCAATGTGTGGTTGCCTCTCACATGCCCCCACCGGGGACCTGGCCCACAACCCAGGCCTGTGCCCTGACTGGGAATCGAACTAGTGACCCTTTGGTTCTCAGGCTGGCACTCAGTCCATTGAGCCACATCAGCCAGGGCAATGGTTTTCTTAATTTCATTTTCAGGTTGTTTGTCGCGAGTATATAGAAATACTTTCTACATATTGATCTGACAGCCTGCAACCTCTCTGGACTCGTTTATTAGCTGTAGTAGTTTTTTAGTGGATTACTTAGGGGTTTCTGTATACAAGATCATGTCCCCTAAAAAAGAGATGGTTTTACTCTTCCATTACAATTTGGATCCCTTTTATTTAATGTTTTTGCCTGACTGGCGTGACTGCAATGCCACTGCCTTGCTGAACCGAGGTGGTAGGAGGGGACTTCCTGTCTCCTGACCTTAGAGGGAGAACGTTGAGCCTTTCCTGTCAAGCGTGATGGGAGCCGCAGGTTCCGTGTGGGTGACCTTCATTCGAGCGAGAACCTTCTCGTCTGTGCCCAGCTGGCAGTGTGTTTAATCACGAAAGGGTGTTGGATTTCGTCCAGTGCTTTCCCTGTGTCCGTTGAGATGGTCCTGGGGTCTTGTCCTTCAGTTCACTGAGAAGGCGCATTGCGTTCATTGGTTTTGCATCCTACCCCAGCCTTACATCCTTGCGGTAAAAGCCAGTCGGCCGCCACGTTGGACAGCTGTTCGTACGTTGCTGATTTGGTTCGCTGGGGTCTTGTGCAGGATTTCTCCCGTTCGCGTGAGTTTGCTGAGGCGTGTGGTGCAGTCTGGGAGGCGCCCGTTGTGGTGCCTATGCCACGTCCACTGGGGACGGCGCGTGCTCTGCTGCTGCCGGGGTGTTTGCTAGGTCTGCTTGCTGCTTTTCCGGCCCAGACGTTTCGGTTCTGTTTGCACTTTCCCTGTCCCAGCTCAGAAATCGGCGCTTGTCTGCGGCGTTCTGTTCATTTTGTTCAAGAGTGATATTTAGAAACCCAAATCCGGGCACTAAGTGCGTATTGCTGCTGAGGTCCGTTGCTTCCAGGCCCTTGGAGCAGTTCCTACCATTATCTGGAGTTCACGCTGATCTCTCCAGGTGCAGCCCCAAGTCCAGGGTTCTCTCTGGTCTCCCCGTGTTAGAGATGCCTCTTCCTGCTTCAGCGGTGACAGAGCTGGGTCCTGAGACGGGCACTGACAGCAGACCCCTGCGTGGACTTCAAGGACGGTCTGTGGTTCTTCTGTCCTCACACCGAGGGCACACACACAAGGTCCTGCGACCCGAAGTTCCTTGGGCTTGTTCTTCTGTCCTCCCCGTCAGTGTCGTTGTGCTGTTCCTGCGAGACCTGGTGGGGGCCCGTGTCTGTCTGCCGTTACAGGGCCGCCCTGTCGGTGCTGGTCGATGGTTTTTACTGCACAGAACACGAGCGCAGATCCAGAAGTCAAAACTGTGCACAAGGCAAACAGAGGGGTGTGCCAGCCCCTCCCCTCCCCACCTCACTCCCGCCCACCTTGTGGGAGATTCGTCTTGATTGTGTCCTGTTAGGATGAGAAGAGGCACCACCCAAAGAATGAAACACCCCCATTCTGAACCCTGTATTCCCTCCCTTCCTTTCTCCAAGGGAAAACAGTAGAATTCCACAGTGTAAATTGTCAGAGCTGATGAGATCAACCAAGTGACCTGCTGTTCATTAACTGTTATGTCACGGCTGTAACCAGTGTATTAGACTCACGGAGACCCACAGAGCGGGCAGTGCAGCGGTTAAGGACAGAGACCCCCGCTGGTACCCCCTCTAGAGTGACCGGCCCTGTAACCTGGTGAACCAGTGGGAAGACGTCACCTGTCTGGGACCTGAGTCTTCACCTGCAGAGAGGGGGCAGCAGGAGCTCCTCCCCCATGGGGCTGCGGTGGGCTGTGAGTGTGGACACGTTGGGGAGCCCTTAGCTCAGGTCCTGGTTCCTCGTGGACGCTGGGGTGGGGTTCCGCTGCGCTACGTGAGCATGTGCTGCTCCAGCACGGGCCTGTGGAAGGCGGGGCTGGAGCCCCCATCCCTGTGAGTGCCTGCCGCTGTGCGCGGGGCCTTGCTGGTTTGAATCTGTTCTTTAAAAAGCCATATTTTTGCCCTGGCTGGCGTGGCTCAGGGGTTGAGTGCCGGCCTGCAAATCAACGGGTCGCCGGTTTGATTCCCAGTCAGGGCATGTGCCTGGGTTGCAGGCCAGGTCCCAGGAGGGGGACACGAGAGGCAACCACACATTGATGTTTCTTTCCCTCTCTTTCTCTCTCCCTTCACCCTCTAAAAAAATAAATAAATAAAATCTTTTTAAAAAAGCTGTATTTTTTAATCTTTTCTAAGCATGCCCTTTTATTATTTATAGTTTTGCACTCTCATCTCTTGCTGTGATTTTCACAAAATCTGTAGGAAACAGAATCCTCAGCCACCTACCATTTCACAGTTCTCTGTGGTGGTTCTTTCTTCCCTGACCGGAAGAGGATTTGGCAGAGGAAATTTTCTTTGTTCCCTTCTCTCGCAGTCTCTCTGTCCGTCTGCCCATCCGTCACCTGTCCTTCTACTCATTTATGTGTCCACTCATTCTTCTGTCTCATTCCAAAAGCATTTGAAGCAGCTTGCAGAATGCCAGCCAAGCAGGTGAGACAGCTGGGTCGGCGGGAGGCGCGCGCGAGCTGCGAGGCTTGACGGCAGCTTGTGCCCGAGTCTCGGGGATATGCGGGGGACAGTGTCTGTGGGAGATGCTCGTCTGTGACGTGAACCAGCGGCCAGGGGAAGCCCCGCTCTGCCTGCTGTCGAGGCTCAGGGGGGCGTTGTTCTGAGTGCTCTGTGAGCTGACTGAGTGTCTCACTGTGTCTCCCGTCATGGTTGTCTGTGCAGCTGGTCGCAGCCCGCAAACGGAAGTTTCTCCCCACCCCTTCTCGGTGTGAGTCTGAGGACTAAGGAGTGAGGTGGTTCTGCTGCCGGTGGTAGGGATTGGCCAGGTGTAGAACGTGACGGCCACAGAGAGCAGGCTGGTATTTATAAGACGCTTTTCTTTGTTTTGGTTCTGTAGAGCTCAGAAAGTGCTTTCATAGAGTCCGTCTCCATTGGAGGGTCCAGTGGTCTCCTGCTGGCCGCGAGAACTTACAGCTGGGAGATAAAGCAGGCTGGCTGTGTTGCCTTCAAGGCAACTGAGCTAGTCGTTGTGGGCCTGGTATTTTCACATAGTGTACTTCGTGTTCACTAACAGGAATTTCAACAGGGAGAACTTACTGTGAGTTAGTGAGCATTTAGTGCGGTGCTTTGATGGTGAGGCTGTTACAGGAAGTCTGTGAGCTAAGAGGACTTTCAGACGACTTCATTACTTACATTTCAGTAGTGAGCATTGTTTTATCTTGTTTGTGCCGCCCTTTTAAACTAACCAGGAGATGAGATTGAAAAAGCAAAAAGCCTTATTTTTGCTCTTCTGCTCGGTTGCAGGCGCCCTCACCACCAACGGCATCAACCCTGACACCAGCGCCGAAATTGGGCGTGCCAAGAACTGCCTCAGCCCCGAGGACATCATCGACAAGTACAAGGAGGCCATCTCCTGCTACAGCAAGGTGACTCTGCCGCCCGTGCGTCCCCGCAGACTCATGCCCCTCGCTCAGCAGTCCCCGCCTCGCGGGGCGCAGACCGCGGCAGCGCTTACCGCTTCCTTCTGTGAGCGGCCAGGCGCCGCTCCCCGGCCCGTCGCACTGTTGACCTAAATTTACTTTCTGATTCAAGGTAATGTGTATTTAATCTGATGGGTGGGAAAGGGGAGAAAAGACTAGCGTGGCCCCAGTGCTCAGAGATACTCACCGTTGCCATGGTAACGGCTGTTTCTGTCTGTGTGTCGATGTGCACTGTTTGTGTCATACAAGACGGTGAGCATTCCGTGCACACCTGCCGTGCGGGGGCCCGTTTCCTTGGACGCATCACAAGTCTTTCTGTGCTGCACTCCGGGTGAGCCCGGAGCGGTGTCGCCCACCCCCGTCTATCCCCCCCCCGCCCCCCTGCCCTGCGGGCGGTTACCCTCGGTCACCTGCTGCTGGGTGAGGTGAGGTTCCACGTGAAGGCTGAGGCACCCCATTCTGAGCCCCGTTGTCTTTCCCTTCCTTTCTCCGAAAGAGTAAACTTCAACAGCACAAATCGTTAGCGCTAATGAGGTAAATGATCAAGACAATAAACCCGTGATTTTTAAAGACCTGGGTAGCATTCCCTCTTATGGATACACCATTCTTTTTACTTGAGACTTAAAAATTGTATTCCAAATACACCTGATGAAATATGAAAACAAGAACTCAGGTTGTGCAAAAGAGTGCTAGCAGGTGGGAAATGCAAGCCTTACCTTCCCGCCCTCATTTCTTGAGAGTAACACAACCATTAACAGTGCGGCACATGCCTTTCATGACCTTCATGCCTGTGAAATAGACATGAAATCATATGTGAGACACATGAAACTGACACATACGTGGAATGAATGTTGATCTATATTCTGTTTACACCAATGCAACCACGTTGTCTGTGTATGTCCTTCTGCAGCGTGCTTTAATCACTCAGCCAACGTGCGGTAGACGCTCTCCCCCTTCGGCCCTGCTTGAATCTTCCAAATAGTGTGGAGAAGTCTTCCGACCTGCGCGTTGTCACTTGTTCACTGGCACCTTTTGGGAGAGACCGTTGAGAACGGCACAGGGCCCATGGCACCAGGGCAGGTGGAAGGCCCGCCGTGCAGAGCTGGCCGCTGGCCGCTGCCCGGGTGTCTGGTGCTCGCCTGCTGAGGGGCCCCCCGCTTGCCTTCCTTCCCACTCCGGGAACAGGGCCTGGCTGAGCGTTCGGTGCAGACTCTCTTGTGTGTGATACAAGTAGGAAAAGGAAGTGGACATCCTGCCTTTTAAATCTAGCAGTATTTCTATTCTTTTGTTTCATTTACCTCTTTCCTCCTTTTCTTTCCTACTTACCCTTCCACCAAGAGTACGAGCCTCCCCGACGCCGCCCGCACCGCCGTTAGCGCTGCCATGAGGGAGGGCCTCAGCATGAGTGGCAGTGATGGAAAAAACATTTGTGCACTTCCGAGATTTGATACTTGATTTGTGCACGCATGCGCACACGCACACACACAGCAGGCTGCCTTCCACCTTCTGGGGGAGAAGCACCCCTCTTGGTTTTCACTCATGGAGCGTGAGAGTGAAGTTTCTCAAGCGGACTCTCTTCTGTCTCCAGCAGGGATTTTTGTTGGGGAGTGAAATGAAGCCCACAGCGCCTTTTCTGTTTCACACTCTTCGTCTGCCCTTGGGCCCAGGCCTGAGAAGCAGGATCAAGTAACCAGGAGAGAGCGAATCCGAAAGATGGAAGTACTGAGTAGAGGGTGATGCAATGACAGAGGGAGCTAGTTTTTGCAACAAAGTAACATGAATTAATTACAACTGCCCCTACGCTGCCGGTGTGAGAGATTCTCAAAGTGTTGTAGAGAGGTGAAAATGAGCAGCAAAGCAGCCTTTGATAATGTAATACTCTGAAGTTTTGTAAAGCATCCAGAGGTTCTGTGTGTTGGTGGAGGGAAGGAAAGGTGCTTCCGTGGCACCTTGAGTTCCCTCTGTCCCACCCTCCTACTTTGTCCCCCTGAGGGACAGGCTTTCTGAAACACGGATTCTGCCCCCTTGGGCGGGTGTGTGCTGGCAGCCGCTGCAGGGTCCTTGAGTCCCCGTGGTGAGACAGAACCGCCGTCTCTCCCCTTTTCTGATGGAGGCCTCCCCTCTCCCTGCAGTACAAGAACGCCGGTGTGATTGAGCTGGAGGCCTGCGTCAAAGCCGTGCGCGTCCTGGCCATTCAGAAGCGGAGCATGGATGCTTCCGAATTTCTCCAGAACGCCGTTTACATTAACCTCCGGCAGGTGGGTTTTTGCTTAACCCCTTCACCATCTTCACCCAGCCCTCCGCCACGTGTTTAAACTTTGCTTGGAGAAACAACTTTGCCTCTTACCTGCTTTGCGACTTTGAACAGTCTCTGTGCCTCTCACGCTACTCCTGTCACTTGTGAAGAAACTGGCACTCGGAGCCCTGTCTGGGCCGCCACATTCATAAACAGGAGTTTGTGCAAGGCCTCTGTAGAGCCCCGTTTACACACTAGCATTGCACAAACACTGCTTCCAGCAAATCCGTGTGTGTTTCCAATCAAACAATCATTAGGACATTCTGTTGCAGCTTGCTAATGCAAAACTCCAACATTGGTGGTCTAGGAAGGTTGTAGGCATTTAGCTAACTTGGGATTCTGTGGCTAGGGCAGCCTAGATGGAAACCTTGAGTGGTTTGCTTAGGAACACGAGCCCGGGGTTAGAGTACAGGTCGCTGTGGCCCCCCAGGCCCTCATGGAGCTTGGCACTGTGCTGCGAGTGGAGGTGGGGCAGGGTAGGGGCCTCTCTCAGCCAGGTGGAGACTTTGGAGTTTATTCTTAGAAGGGTGGGTTGTAAAAGAAAGGTCTTAAGGGGACGGGAGTGATGTGGTCCCACTTGTCTCGGGTGGGGTGAGAGTGAGGCGGGAGGGCAGTGTGGAGACCCAGGAGCGGTCCCGGTGTGCAGCATGGCGGTCCGCACCTGAGTAGCGGGGCGCAGCGGCCACCAATCGGACAGACTGCAAAGCCGTTCTGGCCGTGAGCAGGAAAGGGTCAGTCATGGCGCGGAGGAGGGGGGAGGGGGAGCAGCCCCCAGGTTTCTGTCTGGATCGGTCGGGGGACACCGGGGGACGCCGGTCGTGCGTGCTTTGAGAAGGGAGAATGTAGGGGGGGGGTCCTAGAGGGAGGTTGGGTGTAATGAAGAGACGGTTAGATTTGTGGGCCTGGGGGGCTTACGCGAGGGAGGGTAGGGGTGGCAGAGAGAGACTTAACATTGTTTTATATTTTGAACACGCAAAGAAAGTATGAGTAAGAAGACCCGTGTCTCTGCTGTCCAGATCCAGCACACCCGCGTTCTGCGATGTTGACTGCAGGGCTCTTGCGTTTCAACCAGGACTAAGATAACAAATAGAAGCAGGTGATCAGGAGCTTCGTGTGGACGTGTGTCGTTCTTGTACATATTTGGGTATTTAATATGTTTACAATCATAACCTGTGAACAGGAGGGTTCCAGCACAATAGTTGAGCAGGTGCACCCTGAACCCAGACTGCCGGGTCGAACCCTGGCTTCACCCTCTTGGGGGAGTGATCCCACCTCTCAGGGCCTCGGTGCCTCTCCTGCCCGGTGTCGTTAGTGCCCACGGGCCGCACCACAGCGGGGTCCCCGGCCCCTTGGCCTGCGCCACGGCGGGGTCCCCGGCCCCTTGGCCCGCGCCACGGCGGGGTCCCTGGCCCCTCGGCCCGCGCCACGGCGGGGTTCCCAGCTTGCACCCTGGCAGGGGGAGAGCCGAGGGAGGCAGACGTCGCACCTGTTGGCCTGAGTGAACGTGTCCGAAGCGTGGGTGCCAGCGTGTCCTCAGGAAAGGGTGACGACGAAGTCCTTTGTTCTCCCCAGACGTTTCCGGGGCAGATGGGCAGGAAAAGCCAAAGCCCACCGCCTCTCAGTGGGAGCTTCGGGTACACGGGGACTGACCCAGCGCGGTGGGCTTCGTGCTTCCGAGAGGGACACTGAGAAGACCCGGAACGGCGGCCTGCAGGCAGAGCGGCTGGGGGCGGGGTGTGGGAGGGTTTGGGGAAGACTTGTGTCTGGAGACTTGCTTGCCCTTAAGGACTGGAGTTACTCTGCCAGTTAACATAGAAAGTTTGGGCTTGCTGTGAAGCTCTTGTCACAGGTGGGCAAACGACTACATGTATTTATAGAATAAGATGATTTTTACATAAAACCTGTGGAATTTGCTGCGCTGGGAGCAGCTCTCCTGCTCTGTTGGCTCAGTGTCCACGCTGAACACCAGGGGGCAGCAGAGGCACGCCGGAGGGGGATCCCAAGCTCTCTGCAGCCAGTGCCTGCGGTTGCCCCACTGCCACTCTGGCTTTGTTCCCTCAGCTGGGTGTGTGCTGGCCAGATGAGCAGACAGGGAGATAATGAGTTCTGGTGGGACTTTGCAGTATTAAAGAAGAGGGGTCTGCGCTGCTTCTGGAGTAGAAGCTTTTTGTTCTTGACTGAAGGTGCTTCTCTGCGGAATCGCTGGGCTGTATCTCCTCCTGGGAGTGATTTCAGCTAACGTGGACATTCTGAAGGGAACTGTGATGTGACTCTTGCGGGTAGCTTCTGCTGCAGGAAGCCCCATGCAAGCGCAGGGACGGATAAACCAAGCGTTTGGGTTTGGGGCAGTGGGAGGGTTTCTGCGTGGTAGCGGATTCAGGGCGGAACCCTCCTCCTCGTGTGCAGGAGTGGGGGCCAGCCGGGCCTGTTGCGTGTTTAAGAGAGGAGTCCGTGGTCCTTGTCCGGTGTTTCCAAGGGCAGCACCCAATTTGCTCTCGCTGGCTGTCTGTAAACTTGGGCACTAACATGTGGCCTTCACAGGTGAAGGGTGAGGTGGAAGGGAGCGAGGAGCACAGGTTTTGGCACCCAGAGCCAAGCTCAAATCGCCGTCTCCTCCCTGGGTGACCGGGGACCAGTGTGTGACCTCCCTCTGCTTGTTGCGAATCTGTAAGTTGGGAATGATAGCGTGCACGTTTTCATCGAGTTGTGACACATTCTAAATGGCGTGGTGACGCACACGGAGTGCTCACACACAGCTGGGTGCGCCCGTGTCTGCGCCCCAGCAACACGCCTTCAGTCCTCATGACCCCCCGGGCTGAGTGCGGTGAGTCCTGTCCACACAGGGGGAGCCCGTGTAGGGAAGGGTTGTGTGCCTCGTCCAGAGTCAGACCATGACGTCAGAGGCAAAGGGACCCCGGAAAGCGGGCCGGCCCGTGAAGTCCTTCCCTCCACATTCCCTACCAGAGTCCGGGCGCAAGGTGCTGTGTCGGTATCTGTTGGCCCTAGAAGCTTCCTTGGGTGGCAGAGCAGACTTGGTCCGACACGGCTGGGGCTTCAGTTTGGGAGGGGGAGGCAGGTACTCAGTCGATGCATACGAAAGTGAACGGTGACACACTGTCAGTTCTGTAAAGGGGAGGGCCCTGCCTGCAGAGCTGGGGGTTTTCTGGGCTGGCTGCTCTGGTGGCATTCTGTTCCCTCATGAAGAAGACAGAACGGCCAAGCATCTCCGTTACTAGGGAGACTGAGGCTCACTGATAATGCTGCCGGTTAGGCAGCTGCTGAGGCCTCCTCCGGAGCACCTCTGGGTGGCTGATTTGGGGTTAGCACTGTGACTTCAGAGGCAGGAACTAACAATGGTATTCCCATTTCTCGAACACTTACTAGGAGTTCTAGGCCAGTGCCAACTGTACAGATTGGTTCATTTGCTCATCCTACGCGACCATTAGATCTTTAAAACCCCCGTTGAGAGGGAAAGTGGCAGAGCTAGCGATGTGCAGATTTGGGTTGGATCCTGGTCTCTGATTCCGTGTTCGCTCCCTGTTCCATCCTTTCCGTGGCCAGGAGACCTTTTCATGCCTGCGGTTTCCTCTTACTATTATACCACTTTCTTCCTAGTGGAAGCAAGCAGGTCTGAACTTACTTTCGAGTGGGAAATGGAGTGGCGAGTTAGCAGTTGAACTCCCCAGAGAGCACCCCCTGAGATGGCAGGGGCTAGTCCCCGGCCGTCTCTGAGCCACTTCCCTGGGGCTTCTGTGACCGTCTGGGCTCAGCCTTTATGACCTTGCAGTGACCGAACAATTAGAACCAAGGCGTGCTGATTGTCATTCCC
>PVJI01003931.1:0-116068 GCA_004026765.1 Micronycteris hirsuta | reverse complement strand
TTCCCTGTAAATCTTCCTCCATTATCTTTATCGTATTGTTCATTTGTTCAACTATTTCTTCCAGTTTTGTGAGCATCCTGATTACCAGTGTTTTAAACTGGGCATCTGTTAATTTGGCTATCTCTTCGTCCGTTAGTTGTAATTTGTTCTGATCTTTCGTTTTGGCCATTTTCATTCTTTTTTATCTCGGCGCACCTGTTGGAGTCTTAGGTGTTTGTCGGTGCCTGGCAACCTGGGTCGTTTTTTTGTGACGTTTCCTCTGGGGGCGGGGCCTGGGAGGGAGCAATGGCATCTGCCGTTCACCGCCACTCCCTATCACCCTCTGCTCACCAGTTCCCCACCGCCTTTTCCGCCAGTCTCGGCCCTGCTGGTTCCCACTGGCCTTTCCAGTTGCGGCGCCGGCCTGCGGGGTTCACCCGTTGCTCGGGGTCGTGTTTTGTTTAGACGCTCGCGGGGTGAGTCCCTCCGGGCAAACTGCCTCTCACTCCGCTTCTCTGCTCGGCTCTGCCTCGCTTACCGGCCTGGATGTATGTCCTCCCCAACTTCCTGGGTGTCGGACTTCCCTTCAGTTCGATTCTGTCCGTTCTGGTTGTTTATTTTTCACTATTGAGTTCGTTGTTTAAACTCTCTGGTTGTGAGCAGCGGTGCAGTGCGTCCACCTATGCCGCCATCTTGGCGGAAGTCTTGGATATCTTCAATTTTACACCACATCGTATTCACAAAAGTTGGCCCAACAGAGCTTATACAATAAGATAATTTAACTGAATAATACAGTATGGATAAAGCTTGTCCCAGATACAGTCATGCAAATATGATATACTTTTATGTGCAGATATATTATAAATGTAACTTCTTAACTTGGGGTCCATACCTGCAAGAGTCACAGGATGTGTTCAGGAGGTCTGAAAAGCACATGTTAAAGTCACCTTTTTATCTCTGGTTTTATATGCTATATATTAAACAAGCATAGCTGTGCCTTTTTGTAGGAAGAGAACCATGTTTCAAAAAATTGTTGATGTTTGTGAAAAAATGGGAACTGAAGAAGAGGCCATCAAATATGTAACCAGTGATCCAACCAAAAAAGAGATTATCATGTGAGTAGTATCTATTCCTCTATTGGCAAAAAATAACTTATTTTGTATTTCTTTCTATATTAACAATTTTTGTTTTCTTCCAAAGGGCAATGATGATGACTGCATGTGACCTGTCAGCTGTAACCAAACCCTGGGAGGTACAAAGTCAGGTGAATAAACTTATGTTTCCTTTTCTGTCACAGTCTCGGGTACTGCCTAAGTCCCATGTAAAAGTGAACAGGAGCATATCTGGCAGGCTCAGAGTTTTATTACAGCTATCACTTTTATGACTATATATTTTATAAGCAAGTATCTTTCATTACCCTGGACTTGTCCTTTCAAACAATGTTTATAATTTAGAAAGAAGGAAAGAACTTGAGAAGTTAAGACAAAAATAAAATGTTCCATGTTAGGTTTCCATTAAGGAAGAAAGGCAAATAGCTGTCAAGAGCTCACAAATGTCAGAAAAACAATAGGTCTTGTTGATCAGGCCTCAAGACAAAACAAATAGAAGGGATATTGGAAATAAAATGCTTTCTTGAAAGAATTCCTTACCACTGAACAGTCTGTATAAGTTCATGTATAATTATTCAGAGATTGTGTGATTTTAACAGAGACAGTAAATCAGGACAAGGATGAATCACTGGTGCTTTCCAGGGTGGTTTTGCTCCTACAATCTCTTCTTCAATGTACAACCTACCTCCTTTATTAAACCTTTATTTACTCCAACCTCCCTGATCCATAGTACTTCATATTATTACGGTTATAGCAATTACCACACTGTTAACACGACTGTCTTCACTACATTGTAAGCCTCTTAAAGAAAAATGTCACATCTTATTCCTCTCGGCAAGCCTGGCTCATGCCAATGTGAGACAGCTAGTGGGTGTTCAATACATTTGATATTGGGTTTTTTAAAACTATATAAACTAACCCTCAGATATCTGTACACTGTAATCAAGTAAAGCTGTGTGCTACTCTCCGTGTGCATACGTGAGTGCTTGTGTACACTGCACATGCAGGTGTATGCTTAATGCTGACAGATAGGCAGGACAAAAGAAGGACTTGGGAGGGTTTAGAGCTTAAAGCATAATGTAACGGAGTTAAACATCTTCCCATCCCCCTCTTTATTGTTAAGAGGTGGCAGCAATAGCAAACAGGTCAGCCCTCCCAGGATGAGTCTGGACCTGGTAGGAAGAGAAATTCCCTTTCCCATTTCAATATAATCTGTAAACAACATCTTTTTAAAATCAAAGAGCGTATTATATGACGATACCACAAACATTAACTATAAACCTTACCCTTAAATGTCATATATACTAATACAATGCAAATTCTCTATTAATAAGTTGCTTTCGTGAACCGAGTCTTTCTCATTTGCAGGTAGCACTTCTCGTAGCCAGTGAGTTTTGGGAACAAGGAGACCTGGAGAGAACGTTGCTGCAGCAACAGCCGATTGTAAAGACCCTGACACAAACACACACTGCTTACTAAAAATTATTGATACAGATCAGTCCATTTTGTTCACTGAACCTTAGACAACTGTCTTTAAAGGATTTATTTTTCTTCCTAGCCTATGATGGACAGAAACAAAAAAGACGAACTACCTAAACTTCAAGTTGGATTTATTGATTTTGTTTGTACTTTTGTATACAAGGTAAGTAAACAAATTGATTTTTTTGAGTCAAATACATAATCATCTGGATGACAATTTTTCTTTCAAACTTATTTTTCCAAAGTAGTTTGAGGTATTATCCTAATCTCTCATTCAGGAGTGGAATAAAAGGAGAAAGAACTCCGGGGAGAGCAAATTGAACAGACTACTTTAGGTAGGCAGGAAAGATGGCACCTGTCCAATTCAGTTTCCAAGGCCCTGAATTAAGTCCAACCCAGCAGCTCTGACCATGGCAACAAGTTCTTACAGCTCCTCTGCATATGAAAAGTGCTGAATATCTACCATGTAATTTAAGTCATTTTTTACCCCATTTTCTGTAGGAGTTCTCACGGTTTCACAAAGAAGTCACACCTATGCTGAGTGGCCTTCAGAATAACAGGATGGAATGGAAGTCCCTAGCTGATGAATATGATGCAAAGATGAAGGTAACTGAAGAGGAGGCGAAAAAGCAGGAAGAAGGAAACACAACTGAAAAAGGTTAGATGGAATCTGTTTTTCCTTTTTGTAAGCAGCCAGAGGTCAAGCTGAGCTTAATTTCACATGACAAAAGCATAAAAAGTAAATGCAAACATTAAACTTGCTTTATTGCACACAGTCTGATAATTTTAAGAAGTTGGTTACTGTTTTCCACTAACCCCAAACAAGACCTTCTGCATAATTCCAGATGGAATTGCCTGGTCCAGGAGAAGGAGGGGTTGGGGTTAGGCTTCTTCATCCACGCTAGAAGGGGGTCCTGAGGTACCTCGGCACAATACTGAGTTTGTAGAAATAACACGAAAACCGTAGCATCAGTGGGATTAGGGTCATGTGAGAAAACAATTTTTGTTCCAGCATTAAGAATTCATTGTGAGATTTTGAGTAACTTCAACCTCTCGGAGCTTAATATTCTTTGCTATATAATGAGGTGTTAGAGATCTGCTCGAAGCCTTACATGTCAAGTAAAGCTGGCCAGTCGAATGAGGTGACTTGACAGGTACTCCAAGGTGACTTGACAGGGACTTTGCCTGTGACTCAAATGTCTCCACAGAGTGCTGTTTTTCCTGTTGAAAGTTCTCCTAAGGTCACTTCGTTAGGTTTAACATCTTCAGAAACCCTGTTAAGATGCTCAGGTCAACTACTAGTTTATCAGATGTCTCAAAATGTCACCTTTAAAGTGGAATGCTAACATGATGACTTATTTTGTGTTGAGAGCTCAGCACCCAAAGTTTTGTTAAAAAATTCACTCAAAGAATTTGTTAAGAAGTTCTTGGCTGGTGTGGCTCAGTGGATTGAGCGCCAGCCTGCAAACCATAGGTTCACTGATTCAATTCTCAGTCAGGGCACATGCCTGGGTTGCAGGTCAAGTCCCCAGTTGGGGATGTGTAAGAGGCAACCACACATTGATGTTTCTCTCCCTCTCTTTCTCTCTCCCTTCCCTTCTCTCTAAAAATAAATAAATAAAATCTTTTTTTAAAAACAGAAATTCTTATTGTTGAGCAAAGAAATCATCTCTGGAAAGACCTTGCAAAGCAAGATATAACATTCCTTTTAGATGGTTCTATTGTGTTCAGTGGTATTTGAAAGCCTTCATAGAGGGAGAAAGTATTTTGCTTACGAGGTTAAGGATGTCCTTCAACAGAATAAGAATAAGAGTTTCTGACTCCTTGATATCCATTCACTTATGTACTTATTGGACGCATGTTCTGTATAAGGCCCTCTGTTACACAGGCCCTGGGGAAGATGGGGCCCTTATCTCACAGAGTTTACCACCTGGTGGGGGAGCTAGATATCAAATGAACAACTGATTATCTATCAGAGGAAGCATGAAGTGTGAACCTGGGGCATCAGGGAAGACTTTCCTGAAGAAGGATGCTAATGCTAAATTCTCAACACATTTTAGGCTTTGGCTAAGCAAAGAAAGGAGGAGGGGTTGGGAGGGAGGAAAAGAAGAGAACATGTACAAAGGCCTTCAAGTGGCCTTAAGAAGTGGTGTAGCTAGAGGCTAGAAAGCAACGCAGGTAAAGTACCAGACAAAGCAGGTACACGTCTGGTAATGCAGGCAGCTCTGCCAGATGTGTGTTGCCTTGAAGGCCTTGCTAAGGATCTGTCCTCCACAGAGCAATAGAAAGTCATTAAAGGATTTAAACAGGAAAGTAGTAAGATCTAATTTTCACTTCAAAAAGATAAACAAAAGTGGTAATTTTGCTAAGTGACAGCAAAGATATTTCTCGGTATAACAAAATTTAATCTTTACCTCAAATTTATGATGAACAGGATATCAGGTCCTTTTAGTGGCTCCTGACATTTCCTTTTAGTATTCAGTATATTGGACATGGATCTTCTGTACTTTATGTGCATAAAAAATTACTTCTGAAATTTTTTTCCAATTACATTGAGAAGTCTCTGTGAACCAGGAACATTATTTTATATTTCCAGGCAACAAGCTTTGTGCCTGGTACAAAGCAACAACTCAGATTTCCAGATTGTGTAGTTCAGTGGTTCTCTTGAGAAACAGATGTCATAATTGGCTAATCATTTATTAGATTCTATTTTTAAATGGACCAATTCTGAATATGACTTCAAGTTTTTAAATGGGCAAGCCCTTAGTATTTGCTGTAAGTTAAAACTACTAATTAGGCTATAAAGTTGATACTAATATTAATAGTGTGTTAGAATAAAAACACTGTACATCCAGATTCCCAATAATGCTGCTTTTCTCCTTTTTGCTAGCTGCGGAACGCACAGGAGGTGCTGCTGACGACAAAAAGTCCAAAACTTGTCTAATGTTGTAATATGCTCCAACCGGTCTAAATGTCAAATATTGTTTCTACTTTAGAAGAAAAACAGAAAACACTCAGAGGAACTTCAGCGAGTTTCATTCAGCAAACCACGAAGTAACACAGTAAGAGGCACTTCAGAAAAGTTGTGACTATCAAGAGAAAATACACTGCTAGCCTGAAAACCCTGAGGGTAAAATAAGTTCAACAGAAGTGCAAAATAAGATGAAAATTTTGGGGTGCCAATTTGTTTAAAATTAAAAATATGTAATCCTGAAACTAGTCACCAATTCTTGTTTTTTTTTAAGTTCTTATTAATTGTATTCATTTGGTAGGGCTACCACGACAGAATACCATAGACTGGGTGGCTTAAACAAAGGCCATTTCTTTTCTCACCATTCTGGAGGCTGGAGGACCAAGATCAAGACATTGGCAGGGCTTGGTTTTTTGTGAGGCATCTCTCCTCGGTTTGTAGATGGCCAGCCTCTCCCTGTGTCTTTTCATGGTCTTCCCTCTTGTGTGTCTGTGTCCTAATCTCTTCTAAGGACAGTCATATTGGCATTAGAGACCATTCACAGACCTCAGACTACATTAATTATCTCTTTGCACTGTCTCCAAATACAGTCACACTGAGGTACTGGGTGTCTGTATTTCAACATGACTTTGAAGGAGGACACAATTCAGCCCATTGCATTAATTATTGTGATTTATATATGCAAATCCTTCCCTGAATTAAAAATATCTCGTCAATGTGTCTTTTAATTTTAAGAGTAAATATAGTATAGAATGTATAATACATATAAATATTATATAGCAAAGAAGAAGGATGTCAAATGTTATTACATCTGAATGCTTATCATCTCTTTCCTCTACTTTTTACCCTTGGTAATGGAATGGTAAAGACCACACCAATGCAGCTTATGAACTGTGACTTGTCCTGTGCCCATTCTTCTATGCAAGTCTGAAATCATTTATTTCATGTATATTAAAAATATTTTATGATCAAAACTATTATTACTTAAAGAATTATCAATTTATAAGACATTACCTGGAAAATCCTAGCGCAAATTAAACTAGCCAATAAATATTATCCATTATTAAGAAGCATGTGGTTTGATTATATGAGAACTATACTATCAAAAGCTATTGGGAAGGACTTCAAGAGAGGTAACTTTAAAAATGACTACTACAACTATATACTGATTCTATATACTGATTTGTCAAGAGGCACTAAAGACAATCAAGTAATTCTACTGCATGGTGCATGTCTGGACATCAGAAAAAATTAAGATTTCTTCCTTTTCTTACCTATAACCATAGACTGAATTAGAAAGCAGACCAGATAATAAAAATTACACCACAGATTTTTTTTAAATCAAGAGATATCTATGTTACAATGAATTGAACTGTTGATCTATGAATCTCTAACATTTTGTTATACAGGAGATATTATTGGGTTGGCCAAAAAGTCAGTGTAGTTTTTTCCATAAAATAAAAGATATTTTTCATTTTCACCAATAACTGTATTGATTTGGATATTTTGAGTAAGTTGGCTATCTCATGTGTTATATAATGTTGATTGTTCTCAATTAATGTCTCAAATTGATCGCTATCAACTTCAACTGGTCTATCCAACCATTGAGCATTGTCCTACAAGAAACCTTCAGCTTGAAACTTCACAAACCACTTTTGACACATTCAATTCATCACAGCACCTTCTGCATACACTGCACAAATCTTTTTTTGTTTTTCAGTTGTGTTTTTACCTTTCTTGAAATAACAAAGCATAATGTGCCAAAATTGTTATTTTCTTCCATCTTAAATATTAAAATGGCTATACAACAATTCACCAATTTTGATTTTTTTAAATGCACATTGATAGGACAGCTGTCACAATACAATCTAACAAAATTGTTTTGAATGAAGTTCAAGACAACTAAACACTTCTGGAGCCAACCTAATAATTTTAAGCAGCTAAGAAATAAGTCACCTTATATTTATAAGTTAGGTGCTTAGAATTTTAAGACTGCTACTCTCAACATAAGAATGTAAGGTTGAGGACTTCCATTCAAGATGGTGGCATAGGCAGACGTTGCTCATCTCTTCATACAACCACATCAAAATTATAACTAAAATACAGAACCACCATCACTCAGAACCATCAGAAATCAAGTAGAATGGAAGTCTGCCAACTACAGAATTAAAGAAACCACATCCATCCAGACTGGTAGGAGGGGCAGAGACACAGAACAGGCAGGTCCCATATTCATGTATGGTGGATAAAAATTCGGGAGGGATATCTCAGGTTGAGGAGTGCCAGCCCCACACAAGGGCCTCCAGTTTGGGGTTCCAGTGCCAAGAAGGTAAGTACCCACAACTTCTGGCTGCAAAAACCAGCAAGAATTCAATTGGTTGAAGAAACTTCTGGGGCCCCAAGGAATTCCTCTTAAAGAACCCTCACATGTACTCACCTATCCAGACTCACTCCCTCTGAGCTCCAGCACCAGGGTAGCAGTGTGAAAGGCACCAGTGGCACACAGGGAGAAACTGAAGTGTCCAGTATCAAGGTGAGTAGAGGCCATCGTCCCTTTTCTAAACACTCCCCCCACAGAGCTGGCAAGCTGGTGCCATACTTGGGACTCCAGCAACCTGTCTAACCCTGTTTGACCTCCCTTGGAGATCCCCAGAGACTCTGACCACCCATCTTACAGGCCCACCACAGCTGTCTTTTTCATACGATTGGCTGGTCTCGTTTCTTGCTTCATAACTTCCTAAGAGCTTTCAAATAAGCAACAGCTGGCCTCAGTGAGCTCCAGGACAAGCACTAGTAGCAGCCAGCCTTGATTCACAGATTGGCTTTGTCTGGGACTCTCCAAGCCCAGCACAAGTAGCAGTCATCTCAGATTACTTTATAGCTCAGGCAAGGTGGCACCGGGCAAAACACAGGTGGGGGCTGACCTTGGCCTGCACCACTTGGGAAATCCCAGGGCCAGCACACCAGTGGACAGCTACAGACCACATCAGAGTACCACCACCCTGCCCCTGCACAGCTGATCCTCCAGAAATGGAGATTGTTGGTAAGTGGTCACAGCCAATCCTTGCAGCTGACTGACCTGGGTAAATCCCTCCCACAGATCTGCCAACAGCAGCCAAGGCTCAACTACAAGAGGAGGGTGTGTACTCAGCCCATACAAAAGTGCACCTTGAGTACCCAGCTTGGGTGATACAGGAGGCTATGCCACTGGACCCTACAGGTCACCTACTACATTAGGCAACACTACCAAGACACAGAGTCAAAGCAGCTCTACTTAATATACAGAAACAAACACAGGGAGGCTGCCCAAATGAGGAGGCAAAGAAACATGGCCCAAATGAAAGAACAGATCAAAACTCCAGAAAAAGCTAAATGAAATGGAGATAAGCAATCTATCAGATGCAGAGTTCAGAACTCTGGTTATAAGGATGCTCAAGGAACTTAGTAAGGACCACGAGAGCATACGAAAGATCCAGTTGGAAACAAAGGATACACTAATGGAAATAAAGAACAATTTACAGGGAAACAACAGTGGAATGGATGAAGCCAAGAATCAAACCAATGATATGGAACATGAGGAAGCAAAAAAACTGTTGGAGAGTGAAATTTTGTGAACACATCTGTTTTAGACTACTGGGGCCTCATTTGGATTCCTGTGGAATTAATTTACTTTCTAATCAATTACCCACACACTGGAAAGTCAAATTTGATTATGACTAATTTACTTCAGTGGTAGAAGGTAAGAAGGAAGCAAGAGAAAGGTAAACCAAAAAAAAAAAAAAAAAAGGGCAGCTAGAAATAGGTAGTAATAGAAAGCAGGTGCTCAAAAGAGGGATGACCATGTATCACACGAAAGTAGCTAAAGATATACTTAATCTACTTTATGATTTTTGTGAGATTCCAATAACCCTAATAATTTTAACTAATTTAGGGAAGGGAATATAAATACGAGTAAGTGAAAAAGAAACCCCTACAAAATCAAGGAACAATGGAATCTCTGTGCGGTGCACTAGCTCCATCCTCTAGGAGCTACAGATGAAACAGACGCGTAGATAAGCAACTTGAGACAGACAAAAGACAGGGGAAAGTGTCTCCAGTACAACTAATGAACTTCCAAAGCATTTGACGTCTTGAGAGTAGCTGAATTTTTATTTCTAGGATAAATCACTCAAACTGCAACTTGCAGATAAAACTTTTTGGAAGCATTTCAAAGTGTATTTTTACATTAAGGAATGTAGGCTTCTCTCTTCCATCTCACAGAAACAAATCTTGAAAATACTCATCAAATTCTTCTTCCCTATTTTAAAAAAAGTATACACATTGATTAAAATAAGCAATTAGGGAAAAAAACATTACTAGGTGACACATGAGATGAATAGAAATATTTTAATTCAATATTTGCTGATTTTTCTACCTATCAATATATTTCATGATTCATCTATTAAATAATTCTTAGCTTCTAGATAACCAAAACTATACCCAGATTGGTTGAAATGAAAATGTTTTGTATGTCGGTACCTTTCCCTAAATGCATTTATTACCTAAGATTTTACTTTGAAGTACATCGTAAAATGTTACTTCTTTATTTTTTTTAGTTCACTTTATAACTTCTCTGTTCGTTCTCATACTAAATTATAGTCTGATCAAGAAATGAATAAAAAAGAAACTTTTTAAAGGAAATATACAAATGTTACTCCTAGCCAATAGAGAAAATATGCTTGGACTTCAAGTTTTTCTTACAAGAAGAGTAAAACAGTAAATGTACCAGTAGAGTACGTCTAAAACAAAGAACAGAACTCTGAAAGGAGATATTAGGTAATGTATTACTGTGTTAAAAATACTATGAAAATTATAAAGTACTAAATAAGTATTAACACTACGAGCCAGAGCGGTCCTGGAGAAATAGCACAGGTTTTCAAGTCCGACAGTGTTCAAGTCCCAGCTCAGTCACCTCTTAGCTGGGTGAGCAAGTTACTTAAATTCTCTGGGCTGTTTCCTTTTCTGTAAAATGGAGAACATTACATTTCCTCAGAGAGTTGCTGTAAGGATTAAATGTATGCAAAGTTGCTTTTCCTCCTTCTGGGAATGGGGAATCAAGCTGAATGGTCAAATTCAGTGTACTAGTCTTCAGAAAATGTTCTTTTAGATTGGAGATTCACAACGGGACTCTATCATTTTGGTTTTAAATAACTGTAACTGCATCAAGCCATCACAACTATGTCAAAATTGAAAAAAAAATTACAAAATCAGATAAACTTGATTTAAAAATTATCTGCAACTTGGTATTCCCCATGCTACTGCCCCTTTCCCCTAGCATGACAGAAAAGTGCAGTAGAATTTTAAAAATAGTAAGAACTTAAGTAAAATTAGCTGAATCTCTGCGTGAACTCAGATGTTTAGTACTTGATCAATGTTAAGTTTTTATAATCACAGAGTTTGGGATTACAAAAGCCTTCTTAGGATTTACTTATGTATCTTTATTGCTAAAAAGGTAAGTTGACTCTAAGACCTATTCCATCATTTTCAGCTGCAAAGCTATTCAAGGGGAAGTTATATAGTTGAAAGTTTAGTTAATAATTTAACTAAGATAGCAATATTTTATTTATACCAGTAACTTTTTAATAATGTATATAATTACCACAAGTGAGAATTCTTTGGCTAAAAAAATAAAACAAAAAGGTCAAAGGCTACAGAAAAAAAAATCTTGTTAAATAAACCTTTTTACAGCACACCTGAGAACACACAATTAGCATAATTAGCAAGATATTTTATAATCAGCTTAAATCACTGAATTATGACTAATTCAACAGGCCTCTTTCTATTATGAACCAAATATGCCTAGGGTCAACAAAATGAGACTAGACTTTATTGAGCAGTTACCTTATTTGTAGGTATTGTACCATGCGCCTTACATTTTTTATTTCATTAAACTTTAATAATAAACTCTAAATAACAGGTATTATTTTATCCTCTTTTGACAGATAAAGTTCAAGTGGTGAACACCCCAACAAAGGACAAGAGCTGGTACCATTCCAGCCGTATCCAGGCAGCTGTTCTATCCAGAGCAAACAAAAATGCACGCAATGAGTTAGCCGTCTGTGCGTGCAAAGGGGTATCGGGAAGTAAACTTTTACACCTGTATACGTCTTCGAGTAGCCCCCCTGGGCAGATTTATGACAGTCAGAACATCCTGCACAGACTGATCTGGCAGCTAGTAAACAAACATTCCCTGAAGGAATCTAAGCAAAAACCAGGTCAACTACTAGAGGTGAGGAAAGATTTATTCACCAAGATGAAGCTGAACAAGTTGGTTCTTTATAGCCACAATGGCTGAGAATAATCTCTGATCTTACCAGGCTAGGTGGTCCTTGGCATTAAACAGACTTTCATGATAAGTTTTTTCATTAACCGTTATCAAGAATAGCTGTGGTCATAGCTTCCTTAACTGATGAAAAAAGTATGTATTACCTATTTATGTAAGAACTTACTGTGATTTTTCATCGGTTTCTGGTAGGGGGCCCTTCCACAGTTCAGATTCTGAGGTACTTTCTTCCTCATCAGAGTTTCCTGTTAATTTAAAGGAGATTTTTTTAAAGCTGGGAGTATTATAATTAAAACACATTTTGAACTACCCACCAATGCAATTAAATTAACTTCAGATTTAATTGCAGTTTAGCTTCAACTTTTATGACTCTCTGGAAATTTAATTCACTCTTCTAGACCAATAAATTCTTCCTAAAAATAAATAAATAAATAAATAAGCTGAGGTATAGCAAAGATCTTAGTAAAAAGACTAAGGAGTTAAAAGCTCATGGAAAACTTAAGCTACACAAAGTAGCGATTCCAATATTAACTCTAATACAGGAATTATCTCTTGTAATATACATGGTTGTCTTTTATTTAGTTTCTTATTTTTATTGGTCATACAAAAGACATGCAAGTTAAGATTTTTGTGGAAAATATATATTTACTTTAGGATCAAGACTTCAAAAACTTAACTAGTTATGTAAGACTAAGCTAGTTAAATTATGAAAGAAAAGACAGATTTTTAAAAAAATTAATGTTGATTGTATTAATTAGAAGAGTCCTGTTACAGGAAAGAAACAGGAATTCTCATATGTTGTTAGGAACAAAACTTCTATAAACTTTTTCTTGAGGAAAATCTAGTAATACAGATTAGTTTAGAACATATATACCCTTGACCAGCAATGCTGGCTTTTGGAATTCAATTATTTACTTAAAATAAGCACCTCAGGTATACGTACAAAGATGTTCATTGTATGATGACAACAACAGAAGTGAACGACCCAAATCCCCACTAACTTGGGATTAAAGATTGGTTGAATAAACACTATATAGCTATTAAAGAGACCTTAGCATATCTGTATGCATCACCATGGAAAAATGTCTGTGATATGTTAAATTTTTCAAGGTACAGAAAGCATGCACAATGTAATCCAATTTATGGTTAAAACATTATGCAAGTATCTACATATGGATATGTAGAATTATATTTGTGTTACATGTTATAAGTTTGTAAGGACCAACCAGACTGTAACAGTGACTATATTACCTGTGGGCCTGGGATACTTCCACTTTCTACTTTAAGCATTATTTTAAACAATCATGCACTACCTTTAAAGTAACTAAAAATAATTAACATACACCTGTTTTTGAATTATGACAAAAATATGTTTGAAATTAATCATCTTATATTAGTCAACTAAAAATTATCAAGCACTAAAAAATTATTATGAGGCAATAAAATTATATGCCACCATGCAATGACAGTAGTAAATAATTCCTCTCCAATAATGACCATTAGTCTAAAAAAGAACTGACACAAATTTGGCCTATCAGCACAGAATGTCAAACAGCATGTCCCTTAGTTAAACACAACACAAAAACAAAACAGCACTGATCTGCCACAGTGGCTTAGCCTTCCACCTGTTGGACTTTGCTCCTTGAGTCAATATGTGTATCTGAACTTTGGTCCTAACTGAATCTATTTTGGTACAAATTCTAACAAAAATGGATCACAAAGAGAGGGGTGTATTTCTAATGATCTACATACAAGGGTGATAAAATTATAAAGCCTTTGGAACAAGACTCCCACTCAATGACAGCCAGTGTCCCAAACTGAATTATGCAGTAAGAATTAAAAGTCTTCCACTTTCATTTTTATGGAAAAAAGCACAGGAAAACTAAGTAGGCCTAATACAGTTACCCTTTAATGATATAAGGGAACAAATCTTACAATGCCTTTGAAAGTGGACAGTGAATTTCAAAAGGCCTTACAACCACCTGCTCTCATAGTCCCACTTAAGAGTACTTCCCAGACGCCAGCTTTCCTACACCAGTTCTCTGACGCCAGACAATCAAGTTTTCCTTAAAAATCAACATCAGTTTAGATAACTGTCTCTGAAAGAGCACCTGCTGAAAAACTGGTGAAATACGGACTACATGATCTCTAAGGTCCCTTACAACCAACTCCATGAATCTAGAATCTCCTATTTCCCCGAGGGTGACAATAACTACAAATCATTCCTATGACGACTGCTGTGACCTGCCAGAGGTGGGAGGGGTATTGCTAAAGAATAACAATTAGTATGGTGGACAATACAAAATGATCCTCTTGCATCAGTGTCAAACCTATGCAAATCTGTTGGCAAACAGGGATCAAAATTTAAGTCTTTGACTCTGTGTTGGAAGGGGATCATGGAGGTCTTTAATCCAACCCTTACCCAATGAACGGATCTTTTATTGTAACATCTCTGATGACAAGTGGCTGTCCAGTCTACACTTGAACACCTCACTACTTCCTGAAGCAGCACATTCCCCCATTATTTACTTCAGCTTGTTCTGACAAGTTTTTCCTTAAATTAAAGCAAAACTCTGTCCTCAGCAATTTTTATCCATAGACTCTAGTTCTGCCAACCAGTCACCTATGGGGACCCAAGACAGGCAGCCCCAAGGTGTCTCACAATGGCACATTGATTATTTTCAGTTAAAGTTACTTAGGAAACTGCCAGTGGAAAAACACTCTGACTTCTCTGTTCGTAAAAGCAGAGAATAACTCTCCCAGGTGAAAGGTACTCTCCTCCCTGCACCTGGCGGCTAAGAATTACTTCATTAGAATTAAAGGACCCAGAGCCAAAGAATCTGTGTAAACAAACCTTGTTGCCTCTTTTCTAATTCACTACCCAAGCACACGTTTTGTTTAGGTATGTCATTAATGAATAGCCAAACCTTGCTTACATTCCTTTCTAATGAGCACTTTTTCCCCTTTTGTTCTGTCAATTACAGCACTGATTTATTATTTCTTTGTCTAAGAATTATTAAAAGAAGATACCTGGTTTGATCATTTCTTTGAGCCTCACTTTATGATTCGAACGTCATATTATGACCTCTCATGTGCATGTTTTTCTCCTGTTAATCTAATCTTACGTCAATTTTATTATTAGTCCAGCCACTCTGAATTTAAGAAAAGTGCAGGGGGCGGTAAATTCCCCCTTTTCCCCCACACACCCAAAATAAGTCTCCCACATAGCGGTGGTTTTGTAAGTATCTAGTTTCCATGTCTCCCTCCTTACCTCTTCCCTCCCATTCCTGCATCCTTCCCATGCTAAACATCCACATCCCTTCGACCTGTTTCCCATGACACAGCCTCAAGTCGTGTCAGTGCCGTGGGCTCTGTTCTCGACTGCTTTAAGTTTTCTGCGTTCCCTTTAGAAAGTGATGCAAACTGCACACAATTTCCCTCATACTTTGAATAATAAAAGCAGGTCTATCATTTTATTTTCCTGGTTATTATATGATACCAGAATATCTGGGCCTACTGAAGAAGTGGCAAATCTCCAATTATGACAACAAATCACTTTTACAGACTTAACTTTTGATCTGACCAATTTTAGAGAATACAGAATCTGTTTAATGTTTGGTATTTTTCTTTTCTATTATAAAAATTATAGCTACAGGTTATCAAACACCTACTTTGTACAGACACACGCTTTACTCAAATGTTATCTCATTAGACTGATAATACAACAAAGTGAAGTCTCTTTACACCCATTTTACAGATAGAACTGAGACACAGATAGAGTATATTGTTTAATGTGGACTTGTATAACGTATCTGCCAAAATGTACTGAACAGACTCACTGGTGAGCCAAATATAGCAACTTAATATTATTAATATAGATGAGAGGTCACAGACTTACAAACCTGTGTTTAATCCCAGTTCTTCCATTAACCAACTGCTTGACCGTAGGCAATTTATATACATGAATACCTCATTTTATTGTGCTTCTCTTTATTGCACTTCATAGACGCTGGGGTTTTTTTTGTTTTTTTTTTTTTACAAACTGAAGGCAAGACCCTCCACAAACAAAAAGATCATGACTCACTTTATAGCAACATGGGCTTTACTGTGGTAGTCGGAAACTGAACCTGCAGTATCTCTGAGGTATGCCTGTAAATTCTCTGGGTCTCAATGCTCTAGTCTGCAAAATGGGATATTGAATGCCCATTATTAATATTAAATGAGATAACACAACTAAACCACTTGCTGTTGTGGCTGACAAAGCAGATATTCAACAAATGAAAGTTACAATTCTTTTTTCCCAACAGAAATTAGGTTTTTCTTCACAGACTTGGTTTTAATAATTCCCATGTCCTGTGGGGGTAAAGGAGTAACTGAACAGTAACCACATGTAAATGAAAAACAGGATTAGCAAAAGTTGAGTTCTGAAATCACTGCCAAGGCCATCTAAGACAGATTGCTGATCACCTGAGTGGACATCTGGGTTTGGCATACTGTATAGAACAAGGTATATGTCTCCTACTCAATACGGTAAGTGGCTTTCTGACTGCCAAGTAGATAGCAGGTCACCTCGAGGTGGGTAATTTGTTTCTTCAAGAACCAAACTACACTAGAGGTTCTTCACACTGGGTATAATATTCTCTCCACTAACAGAAGTCTGACCTAGCTGAGAGGTGAAGAGACTTAAGGCTATTTCTGGGAGATGGGGAGGATCACAAGGGCTAAAGGGAGGACTGCGGGAGAAGAAAGAGTAAATAAAAGAATAAAAATAAATGAATAAGTCAAGAACTTTTAATAATTAAAATGATTTGGAAACAGGCAATGTTTTTTTCTACATTAAATAGTCCTTCACACCTCTCGTTGCAATGTACTGCTGGAAATGGATAAAAACTAAAATAAAATTTCTCATTTTATCCTGTGCATGTTTTTTAAAAAATATACATATTTACTACTTAATTCTCAGACAGCAGAAGTCTATCAGTTTCATGCCTGGCTATGTCTTAGAAACTGTCACTACACTTCACCCAGTCTAGATGCAGGAATTGCTGATAGATTAGGATTCACATAGGGAGAAAGAATTACTTCTTTAAACACTTCAAATACGCTGAAAACAAAAATGGTAGAAACAAAATAATTTGTAAGGAAAATGTGCATTACTAAACTAGAGAAATGCCTCCACTGATAATGTCCTTTTTCATTACATTTTTAAACACTAAATCTTTTTTTAAAAGGTTTTATTTATTTTTAGAGAGAGGGGAAGGGAGGGAGAAAGAGAGGGAGAGAAACATCAACGTGTGGCTGTGTCTTGTGCATCCCCAACTGGGGACCTGGCCTGCAACCCAGGATGTGCGCTGACTGGGAATCCTTTGGTTTGCAGGCTGGCACTCAATCCACTGAGCCACACCAGCCAGGGCAGTAAACACTAAATCTCTTAAACTAAATTTTTATTTTACTATTTTTCTCACTGCAAAATTTTGACTACTAAACACTTAAAAATTCTAAGAATTATTATTAAAATGCTAATAATGTTTATATCTGAATGGTGGGATTGAAGTATTTACTAATCTTTTTCCTGAGTCTGCCACAGTAAACACATTATTACTTTAAAATCAGAAAAAAATTAATTAAGTTTATAAATTTCCAAGTAGCCTAGAAGTCTTAAATATGTGAATTGCTGTAAAATAAGTCCAGATATTACCAAATGAATCAGATATGCTATTGATGAATCACTCATTGTTAGGCCCTAAGGCTACCGCAAAGCGCTTCAGAAACGGAACACCGGATCACTGTTGAGGGGCGGGGCACTGTCTGTTGTACCACAGATAGGTTCCGCCTCGTAAATCCACAGGAGGCTCTGATCTCAAAACCCTGCCTGGAAAAAGCTAAACATCCTTTAAGTTCTCTTTATCTTCATATGGGTGTAATTAATCATTCTGCTGGTGGTTTTCTACTTTGGTTTGGTTGTTAGGAAAAACAGTGACAAATCTGTGATCTACCTTTGCAATTATGCAGGACTTTTTGGTAAACATTTTTCTGTATTAATTTTACCTTTAGTTTATTTTGCTATTCTATATTATTTTTCCATTTTTTGATGTCTTTAAAAATTTTATTTTATGTATTTTTGTAAGTCATTGTGAATACTCTATGGAAAGTTGCAGGGAAAAAATAATAAAAGTGGTAGCAAATATTCGATCAAATCCAACCTAGTTTGATCCAATCTTGTGAAAACCTTATAATTAAAAAACTAACCAGGAGCAACCAGTTGCAAACATTTGCTTTCCATGCACAAATCACACACTTCATTTGATCAATCAAAATCACCAAGTGACAGAGATAACTCAGTCCTGTGCACTATAAGCAACATTTCTTAAATCTTAACCCACCTCCCCAAGTGTTTTTCCAATACAACCCTGTCCCTCCATTTCTCTTCCTTCATACTCCATAATGTAAAATTGAAATGTGTATATGTTGTATTCCTGGGGAAAAATCTTATGCTCTTCTATACTTAAAATAAGAAACTTTTAAATGTTCTAAATTGGGGAAGAAATCATACATAATTGGTCTCTTCCTGTGATTTTCTCAAAAATAAAAAATAATTTACATCAGAGCAGGTCACAATTCATGGGAAACCCAAATTGCAAATAACTGGAATCTACATATATTTATTAAATGAAGAGATACTTGATACTTACTGTTTACTGAATCTTCCGATTTCTTTGAGGATGAATGTCCTGAAAAGGAAACAGCATCTTTTTGTTAAGAACCATCTTGCAGTGGTGCAGCAGCGGTAGCTGCAACCAGGATTCTTCCCCAACGCTCTGGTTCACTTTACAGTCTTATAAAAAAGCACTTCACGGTCTCCCAATCTTTCATGTTCCTTAAACTTATCTCCCTAATTAAAATGTTAGGTTCTTTGGAGGAATATTTTATGCCCTCATATGAAATGAAATACCTAGCACAAAGCTTAAAAAATAGTGACTATCTGTAAACAAACAAAATCACATTAAAAAAAAATCAACCCATAGATTAACTACAATAGAACCAATACTTTATCTGTATACATGTTCAACATCTGAAAGCCACTGACAAATAAATACTCATTTTTCACAATACTTTTTCAAGGATCATATACAGGTAAGAATTAGTTCTCAGTAACTGAAAATCACATATAAAGTATGTCATAAAACTAAAACATTCAATTCTACAATGGTTATCCAATGATTTCTCCCAAAGGAAAAGTGCAGGGTGCTTCTGAAATGTCTAACAGGAACCTAACCTTCCAGGTCGAGTGGATTGAGGAGTGTCAGGAAAGGCCTTTCCAAGGAACAGCTTGGGGATGGGGTGGTGGTGGGAGGGTTAAAACCCTGGAGTTTCTGTCAAGACATTTTACCTAAGTACCCTGCTCATACCTACCAGAGCAGACTGCTCCTCAAGATCAAGCTACTGACCTGTCTTTCTTAAACTTCTTCTCTATTCATTCATTCAGCCATCGAGCCGTTCAATTATCCATCCATCCATCCATCCACCCACTGATAACCCAGAGCTATGAGAACAGATGAGATCACACAGGAAGCAGGGGTTGAGGGGGAAAGAAGAGAAATTACATAACAGTCCAAGCAACTCCGACATCTAAGGGTAAGTAAGACTGAGGAGGAATTCTAGTCAAAAAAGGTGAGAAGAGGCCAGAAAGACAGAAGAAAATCAAGCAAGTACATTGTTTTGAGAAGGAGTGTCAACAGTCCAAATACAGCTATTAAGCATTTATTAATTACAATTCAAGTTTGGGCCAAATTATGGTGGTCTGGCAAGAAAGTAGCACATCAAGATCAATCTAGTTCCAGATAAGAAAATATTAAAGAGTTTCACACGGTTTTCCTGTAAGTTTGCTAAAAGGTTGTCATTTTCTACTTTATACCATATAAGTTGACAAAAAAACCATATACTGTACTCTCTGCTATCGAAGTTGCTCTGAATAAAGAATAAATAAGATGTCTCAATTCCACTCTACTTTGGTTTTCTATCTCTGAAGTTGCCTGAAACAATCTTTAAAGTCTTTCATTTTCTCATTGTTTATTATTTATGCCTAACATGTGCTAATGGGTGCTGGGGACATATCAATGGGCATAGCAGACAGTATCCCTGCCCTCCTTGGGCTTTCATGTAATTGTCATATATGTCATGAAGGAAAAGTTCCAGGGCTGTGGTATAATTATAATGGGAGCCCTACTTTATTAATAGATCCATGGTCAAGGATGGAGTCAGGAAAGGATCCCTGAGGAGGTAACACTTAAGCTTAGCCCTGAAGGATGAGTTAGGATGGGACTGGGGGTTTTAGGAAGAGAGGAAATAGTATCTGTGTAGTCTCTAAATTAAAAGAAGTTTGAAATTTCCAGAAACTGAACGGCTATTTGGGTAAAGTGTGAAAGTAAAATAGAGTGGTAAGAAAAAGGCCTCGTATGCCAGATCATAGAAAGCCTTTGGGCTTTGTCCAGGATTTTGGATATTATCCTAAGAACAACAGGCTATCGTTGCTCTATGGCAAACAGAGTCAGAGGAGGGGAGGGGGGAAGTCAAGACGGCAAAGGAGCCAGCAGGGAGAACGCAGCAGTAGTCCAGATGAAAAAGCACAGGGGTTTGAACCAGGGTGGAGAGAACTTGAGAAATACATACTCTGGGGTAAAACTGATAGAATTTGGTGACAAGTTTAACATAAATAATAAGAAAAAAGAAAGCATCAAGGATAATGTCCAGATTTCTGATACTACTTTTTAGGCTGCAGAGATGTCATCTACTAAAACTGGAAGCTAAAGGGAAAATATCTACAAGGAAGATCACATGTATATATAACCTGAGAGGTCCAACCATCCCTGACCCCAAGGTACTGAATAAATTTTAACAAGAAAGGGATTAGTTTGTCTTCAATTTGGACTATGCAATGATTAACATGGTATCATACTATGATATGAATGCAACAATATTATGTAATATAATAATGAATGCAAAAAAATTTTCAAGTATTTTACTAGTACATAAGGGTAAAATTGAAAAACTCAAATGAAATTAAAATTTATTTTGGAGTTAGTTGATGATTAAGAAAGAGAAAAAAAGGCATTCTCCTTCAAATACCATTTCTCAATAAATAATAGTATTTTCCTCTCACCATCTATCAATTTTACCAAGTCTAATACTTGGTAATATTATATGCTTAAATATATTATGATATGCAAGAAGAAAAAACATGCATGTAAGAATGTAACTTAGCTAAAGATCTTCACAGGTGGAGCAAGGGAGCCCTCTCCTGTCAAGGTATGTTAACACTGGACTGAATCTAACCCAACCTACCATTACCTACCTAATTTAAGTCCGATTCACTCTAAGTTACAGTCATCTGACTCTATAAGGGACTGAAAAAGCAACTAGGACTAATCTTTATAATAAATGATTGTGGCAAGTACAAAGCAAACTGCTTGCATGTATTATCTCAACTTCTAAACAATTCCATAAGCTGGCTTTTCTACTATTATCATGACCATTTTACACATGAAGAAATGAAGGCTTACAAAGCTTAAGGACTGCAGAAAAGAAATAAGTGGCTGTCTAATGAATTTGAATTTAATAATTATTTACTCAGTATATGTGCACAGCACCATGCTAGGTTCTGACGACATATATATCAATTTCTATCATTTCAAGAAGCTCATAAGCTAGTGAGAAATCACAGACCAGAGTGTTATAATTTTATACTGACTTATAGATTATGTACTGTTTTCATGTTCAAAGTCCTTTCACATTCTTATTTGATTCTCCACAATAAGCTCAAGCAGCACAGAGGCCAAGTATTCACATTACCCCTACTTACACAAGGAAAGTAAAACTCAAGAAGTTCAGTAACTTGTTCAAAATAACAAGTCTTTAAGTGACAAATCCAGCAATCAGAAGGCTGTTTGCAATATTATACCTTCTGCCAAAAATGAATCAAAACCAACCTTGTTCTTGAAACTCCTGTAAGTTACTATAAATTCATGTCTGAATTCTCCAATCAGATTCCTTCTTACAACAGAATTCTAAATGCATTCACCAATTAAATTCTACATTTGAAACATATGGACGATTACACTTCATGTTAAAAAATGTGAGTAGATATTATATCCTAATTCCCCTTTACCTTTATCCTTTTTCTTAGAGGTCTCTTCTGCAGAAGATACTCTGGATTTTTTACGTGATGACTCTTTACAATCTTTTTTGATTTTATCGTTCCTTTTTTTGGACTTAACTTCTTTTCTCCTTTATGTTGAACAACATAAAATTAAAGTTAACTTTTTCAACTGACCTTTACAAAAACTAAAACCAATGAGCAAAAAAACCCAAAGTACTTATTTTTATAGTGTAATTTACATAATAAGAAACCCTTAAATGAGTCTGTAAATATTTTAGGTTAGTGTATTATTTAAGACAATTCTGTAAAATAATAAAGCCTGAAAACTCTGAGACAAAAAATTATCTTTTATAAGTTCTCTATACAAACCTGAGAAAACATAAATCATATTTTTACTTATTTCCTTATTTTTATATTCTATTACTTAGCCATTTAAAAGAAAATTACAAAACAATTTCATTTCCCTCTATATAATTCATAGCTGCCTGCACTTTTTGAAAAAAACACATACAACAAAAAGAAACCGCTGTGATAGTTCCACCCCACGAGCAAATAGAAAATTCTTCTCTTAAGCATAAAAGAACATACTGGGTGGGGCAAAGTAGGTTTACAGTTGTTTGTATGGAAAATAATACAAGAATAAACTCTGTGTTTGACAAACTCACAACTGTGAACCTACTTTTGCCACACCCTTTGGTCAAAGTACTATAGAATGAGGGTGGGAGGTGTTATTGTTAATTCATATGTCTACTTTAGACTATTGATCCTTTTACTGCAGTAGCTTTATTTCTTCTAGGCCAGGTTTACAAAGTTGTCAGTGCCATGGCTGGCAAGCAATTTATTTTAATTGGTTAAGAAAAGAAATACTTTGTAGGAAAATATGATAATGTTGAAACTCAGACAAGGGAAGGAAGATAATGAGACAACAGAGATGGTTACTTTCAAAAAAACTTGTAAACTTTCCAAAAATTAAGGTACTTGTGCCAAATATTATAATATTATTTAAGACAGTAACCATTTTTTACCTCTTAAGAATCATTTCAAGTTTGAAATGAAGCTTGAAAGTCAAGATCAAATAAACATCTTTGATATTGTTCAGTATCATTGATACAGAAGGAAAATAATGGTTAGGCTATTCAAGTAACCTAAAAATTTCTGCTAATTTTAAACATTAAAATATTAATTATTTAATATCTATTTTTAATAGCTGAAATATTAGAGTATATTTATAACATAGCTGATTTTAAAATTAATAGACTAACTTATATATGTTCTAAAGTTCCACAGTCTTACTCTTAGACTTCCAACTGTCATTCAGAATAGGGAACCTGACCTCCGAGATCCTGACAGGCCACGCAGACTTCGTCCGAACATCTTAGTGCTAAGGACTCCACTTCATTTGACTTACTGTGTGCCAGGCTCTGCGTCAAGCACTTTATATACACTTTCATTTAATCCCCACAGCCTCAGTGCCCTCATTTTAGAGATGATAAAACTGAGTCTCACAGAGGATAAGCAGCTTGCCCACCAAGATGACTAATAAGTGGAGCAGCTGAGAGAAATACGCAGTGGTCTAAGTTCAAAGCCCATGCTCTTATGCATACTGCAGACTACAGAACACTGATATCCCTCCCCAACTCGGTATGCAGACACATATTGACAAACTCCAATTAAAACAGTGTAAATGAGATACGAATTACATTATAAAGATCTGCTTTATAATACAGTTTCTAAGAATATTACAGTATCTGAACATTGACTCCAATTTAAAAATTCTGTGATCTATCTACCACCCTGCACAGGCCTTCACATTTAAAACTGCTTGGCTAGAGTAAGGCATGGCAAATTTCCACTTCCCTCAGCTGTATGGTCATAAAGTGATGCCAGATATTCTATATAATCAACTAATTAAACCATCAACCACTCACATCTACATTCAGACATCCAGTGCAGGTAAGTGCCTACATCCAAGACTATGAAACATTAACGAAAGCATTTTAAAATATAATATTACCTGTGATGAAAATTTAACTTAAAGGAACATTCTTGGCATAATCCTAAAAAAAAAAAAGTTACACAACTGAATATGAATAACTGCACTGTTACTGTACCTTTGGTATCATAAATTATCATTTTCCCTATCTTTTATGATAAGAAACAATCTAAAGAAAACAATCCCGTTCTCTCCACCTCAAAAAATGCATATATATAATAAATACTAGAACGCTGGAGGAACTGACATCCTAACATTACTGTAGAAAAATGCGCCGTCAATTTATTCTGAAAGCCACAGGGAGCCTCACATCAAAGACATCTAGTAACAACAGGGTGGGTATAATCATTTCCTTCGAAGTGCTCCAAGAGTTTTCAAATGGAAGAGCTTCTCAAAAACTTCCACAATTGTGGCCTCTTCTTTTGCCTTAATCTCAGTTCACACTAGTTGGCTTTTCCTCATGAGCACTTCCAGGAAGAACTGAAGAAACCAGTCTGTATTGGTGTGCGTTAAGCAGCATACGGGGAAATTCATGACTTCTTTCTGAAGCAGGCAGAACACTCTGAGGGCACATTTATTTAAGACCCAGAGAAGGCTGTTAACGTAATGGAGAGAAGATGCTGACACTCCAGCTTAGGGGGAAAAATGAATGAATGACAGAGTCTAAAACACGCATATTAAGAGAAACCACTATACTCTGGGGTAAAATCCTAAGCTTTTAAGACTGATATCAAGAACAATTATGCCCTCCTAAAATTTTTTTCTTTATTGACACAGTCAGAGAGTGTATTTATTTATTATCCCTACCGTAACAATGTGGCTATCAGCTAATGTGAGATTTTACAATGCCTTTTCTGATACTATGCATCTCACTTTACATTGGTGACATGCTCAAGTTAACGAGAAGAGATATTCACTTTACAAATGGAATTATACTTAGCATTAGAACTGTTTCACCTAAACGTCACCATAATGCTGAGAATATAAAAATTTTAGGCTCAAGCATTGTTTACCACTTTGGGAAGCTCTGAGAAAAAGAGCACTTATAGGAAGACACATTAACATTTTTTAATTGAATATTAAATTACACTATATATTTTTAAATCTAAATTATTAGATAAACGTTGAAGAAACCAATCATATCCAACCTTGAGTGAACTTACTTAATTTAACAAGTGCATTTCTTTTTTCTCCATGCTCAATATAACCAAAATTAACTTCCCAACTCTTTAAGTTGTCTTTTTCATCACAATATTTATTTCCACAGAAAAACTGGCCTGCAAAAAAGGAAGGAATTATTAGCTATGATAGGTCGTGATAATATTTATCTATATAATCTGGTATCTCTGAAATTTACTCTTAACACATAAAGCGAGGAGCCCATTTTGCTGGGCTTTCCATTCAGGTGGCGGGCCAGTGACCCCTGGACAGGTGTTGAGTTAGAGTATAAACAGGTGCACAGTGGTGCAGCCAATGCAAAACTTCATTGAAATTATGACATACATTTTTTAACCTTGATACTGCCGGTCCCATGCACCGATGTCGTCCAAACAAAAAGTTTTCTGTCAGTCCCCACGGACAGACGGCACCCAAAAGTAAAGATCATGGTCAGTCCCCAGGGACTGACACCGTGCTTAACGTGTTAACATACATAAATTTTTAGTTCTATAAAGTCAGCATTAATAAACAACTGACCACAATAATGATAAATGCTCAACAGATGTGCATACAAATATCAAATTAAAGAGCTGAATGAACTGTTTAAAAAAAAATCAGTCACGGAATTTTTGCTCAATAGATAAATCAACTGTTTAAAAACTAAAAAAAAACAAGATAAGTTGACTGTTTATATTTACATGCAGAGTTTTAGTGACTCCCTGTTAGGGAATCTTGTACTCTGGAAAATGGTAACACTAAGAGTGTATTCGCTAATCCTCTAAAAGAATAAATGTGTTTTCCAAAGTACATGCACATACACCTAGGTGAATCCTTTTCAATACTTAATAGTAATATCAAAATTGATATTCTTAAGTATAACATAATGGTATTTAAGTATCAGTATAAAATTGTATTTAAAGCACATTTTAAAATGCTAGCATTTTGCGATAAGTAGAATAAGTAATCAAACCCGATGCTCTAAATTTTAGAATCACTTGACACTAAAATCAATACCACATTATCATGTCAACTGTACATTAAATACTTTTGCAAAAAAGGAATTAATACTGATGATCCAAGAGGGAAAAAAAAGGACGATTATTAACTTTGACAGAAAAAAATCACTTTTATTTGTACAAATAAAAAATTTGTATCTCAATAATTTGCACCAACAGGAACCTGAACTTCTCACACACACAAAAAAATCAAAATAAATTTCGAAAATTATCAGTCCAAAAGGCTGATAACTTTTCTAAACTGGCATTTTTTACTTATTCCAAATGAATACTTTATTAAACCTTTACATGTTTAGTAATGGCTCTATTGCTAAAACAGAAACAAAACCGTGACTTTATAAATCACAGCAATAGCACTCTTCCCCTTCCCAATTAATCCTTTCTTCAGTTATATGAATTTAGAGAACGTCAATCAATTTTTTAAAATGCAGCATTATTTACCATCATCTGAGAATTCCAATCAATAAAAGTACAAAATTTTAAAACTGGGATAAGACATTTTAATATATCTCATTGGTTTCGGCAAAAACAAACTAAAATGGCCCTGGCTGGTGTAGCTCAGTGGATTGAGCGCGGGCTGGGAACCAGAGGGTCCCGGTTCGATTCCCGGTCGGGGCACATGCCTGGGTTGCGGGCTGGGTCCCCATGGGGGCCATGTGAGAGGCAACCATACATTGTTCTTTCTCCCTCCCTTCTCCTCTCTCTAAAAATAAATAAAAATTAAAAAAAAAAAACCAAAAAAAAAAACTGAAATATAATCTTAAGAAAACTTTAAAAATCTTTAAATTTATTATTTTCTTTGTCCTCTAAAGTAGTTTCAGGGCTGATATTTATTATATTAAAAAAATTCCTACTGTTTAATTGCATAAACAATTTCACACCTGACATAGATATCTAAGTTGTGGAAAATGTATACATGAACCACTGTTATAAATGTTTAATCATTTTTAAAATGTAACCTTTATTTTCAGTTAAAAAATTTTTTAAGTTATCAGTTTAAAATCATTTCCTGCCCTGGCTGGTGTGTCTCAGTGGATTGAGTGCTGCCCTCTGCACCAAAAGGTCACCAGTTCAATTCCCAGTCAGGGCACCTGTCGGCCAGGTCCCCTGTTGGGGGTGTGCAAGAGGCAACTATGTATCTCTCACACATTAATGACTCTCTCTCTCTTTTTCCCTCCCTTTTACTCTCTCTAAAAAAGTAAATAAAATCATTAAAAAAATTATTTCCTAAATGGTTCTCTGTAGTTTTCAGAACATTAACATTACTTGTTATTGCAATGAAAAATGCAATTGTTGATAGAGAATTTTATAGCATGATACAGTACAGAGATGTTAAGTATTCAGAAAAAAATTTATGAGTAGATTACAACAATGCATAGAAAAAGCATTTACTGATTGCCTAACAAGGGTTTGGCTTCTGCTGTAAAACTAAATATTTGGGCTCAATCTCAGTGACTCCCCCAAAATTCTTTTAGGTTCAAAATGATATTTAACTTCTACTTTCAAAATGTGGATCTGACTAGAAGACAGTAATACTTTATCGCTATTCCAAAAACTGATAAAGAGAAAAACTCAAGCATTCATCCATTGATAGTCAACTTGGTATAAAACCTTTAAACATTTTCTACTTATCCTCAACTGAATGTTCTAAAAGCAAAAATTCTAAAGGTAAAAATCTAAAGCATTATATTATTTTGACCTCTGCCAGTAATATATCCGGAATACACCTTTTCTAATTTTACTTTTGTAGGTAATCACTCACTGTATACCTTAGGAATAATCTTACCCAATGATTTCAATTCAATACTATAACAAAATAACCTTCTCCTATTAAAAAGTAAAATAAAAAAAAATTACCTTTTCCTGAAATTACTTCTTTTTCTACTCTCCACCTAAATCCAAACTGACAAGAAAATATTACATTTATGCCAGAGTAAACTTAAACATTATTTAAATTGTATATAAATCTAAACATGGAGCCCACAATTGACATAATGACATTTATCAACCTAAAATTAAACCCAATTCCCATTATGATAGCTTTTTTTCTCCTTATAGGATTCCAGGTACTTGACAATACATTTGAACAATTACCAACTTATCTGTTAAGAAACAATCTTCTTTACTTTTAAAAGTTCAGGTGCCAAGCCACATCTCAATTAATAAAAAAAAAGAAAGTGTAACCTGTTTTATAACACTGACAGAAAACGGAAAAAGAGGTCATGGTACGGTGAGGAGGCAGTAAGCTACAGTGCAAGAGTGTGCAGACTTTGGAGTCAGACTATTTGGGTTTACTTCTTAGCTCTACCACTTGACAGCTAAGTAATACCGAAGACGTCATTTCATCTCCTTGTTCCTGTGTCCTCACATACAAAGTAGAGTAACACGAGTACCTACTTCTTCGGGTTAAGAAGTTTAAGTGGGATAATACATATCAAGTATTGAGAATCGTACCTGGTACATAGTATACCACGGTTAGCAAACTACAGCCCACAGGCCGGCTGCCTGCTTGTATTAAGTTTTACTGAACCACAACCACACCCGCTCACGCAGGGGTGGCTCTTCTCCCATGACGACAGCACAGTCATGAACAGGAAAGCGAAATGGTACCAGTCTGGAGCCCTAAAGCAGACAGTTGTAAAACTTCCCTTCAGATCCCTAAAAACAACTTTTTGGGGGGCTAAAAATTATTTTCTCCACTGCCTTTTAAGATCTTTCACATTCATATGCTAATTTACCATAATTCTAGTTAGTGTAGTTTTCTATTCAGTTTACTTTTATAATGGTTAAAAGCTCAGCTCCAATAAATAATGGTGATGGACAGAACTTGACTTGGGGTGGTGAACACAAAATACAATATACAGATGATGTATTACAGGACTGTACCCCTAAACCTATAAAATTTTATTAACCAATGTTGCCCCAATAAATTCAATAAAAAAAAAAAATAGCTAAGCTCCACAATTATACAGACCCAAAGCAAGCTCTACCATTCATTAACTGGCTCTATGGCCTTGTGAAAGTAACTTAACCTCTCAATCTATTTCCGTATTATAACAATCCTAATCTCATAGGTTGCTATATTAAGAGAGATAATTCAGATGAAGTGTTCATGCCTGGTTAACTTTGTCATTTTTATTTTTTTTAAATCATCTATTACTTGAATTATGCAATCTTGTATTTTAAATGCAAATGAGGGCACAGCATATTTCAAAATATTCTGATTAAAACCGAAAGAAAATAGCCCTGTTTGGGTAGCTGATTTGATTAGAGCATCATCCCAAAACACCAAGATTGTGGGTTCGATCCCTCGTCAGAACACATACAAGAATCAACCTTGGCCAGATGGCTCAATTGGTTGGAGCATTGTCTGGAGCACCAAAAGGTTGTGGGTTCGATCTCTGGCCAGGACACATACCTAAATTACAGGTTCAATCCCAGATCGGAATGCAAGCGAAAGGCAACCATGTTTCTCTCTCACATCAATGTTTCTCTCTTTCTCTCTCCCTTCTTCTCTCCCTAAACTTAACGAAAAACATATCCTCTGGTGAAGAAAAAAAAAAAAGAATCAACCAATGAATGCATAATAAAGTGGAACAATAAATCGATGTTTCTCTCAAAAATCAATAAATAAATGAAAAAAAACAAAGAAAATAATATCTCCCAGTCTAGAAAAAAAGAAACAAAAATTTCAAAATAACTGTTTAATTTTATTTTTAAACCTATACATGTATGTGAGGATTGCTTTCCATCCAACCTATGTTGGGATGTCCATTAAAACACAAATGTGTAATGTAATAGTTTCCAAACTTTTCTTTCATTCATTAATCTGTTCAACAAATAATTATTAAGCAACTCTTTATTGGGCTAGGCACTCTCCTGAGGATAAAGAGTGATTATTAAAATAGTGACTGTCACCATGAAGGTTTTAATCTTACAGGGAGATAAGAAATGTCACAAACAACTGCAATATGTCCTACTGGTAAAGATTATGGAGGTTTTGCCTCAGTATGTTTTTATATTCTTTCCTGAAGATATAAATTTTCCTGCTGATAGGCTGGATTAAAAACTGGAGTTACTCAGGGCTTGGTGCTGAGCCTCTTCTTCTTACTGTACCTTCCAGCACAAAGAGCTCACACATGCAAGCAATAAGAGAGAAGGATTCTAAATTCCTGACAACACAAGGTTCCATGCCATCTACTTGGACTTTTATGTAAAAGAAAAATAAACTTGTAGTTCATTTAAGCCAACGTTCTCTGGGAGTGCAGCTATTCCCTGCAGCTGAATCTAATCTTAATGGGAGCCAAACAAATTCTCAATGACAAAAGAAAACAAGGAAATGCAGGTGTGGGGCAAAGGCTGGAATTCATTAAAAATGCCCTAAGTATCTACTATATATAGGAGGCACTGAGCTAGGAGCTGGTTCATTAAAAAAGGATAAAACACTGTCTTTGGGTAAATAAAACTCAGAGAAAATGCATTCTTGCAAGGAAATCAAAGGCACTACTCTGTCTCCAACAACTCAAACACTACACCAAAAACAGTCGTCATCTTTCCCTCGTGTGGGGTAAGGGGGAGACGGGAAATCTCTATCTCCCCTCAATTTTGCTGTGAACTTAGAACTGCTCTAAAAAATAATAATAAAATCTTAATTTTTTAAAAAAGATTTCCTCCCTCCATATTTTATACATATTTTTATTCTCTAGTTTCACACTCAAAACCGGAGAGTCATAACTGACTTGCACTAGCCCTTGCATCTGACTATTCATCATGTTCTAATAGGAAAATATAATTTGTTTGAAGATTATCCTCTTTAAAGTATGATTTCCAGTAATATCCTGTGTACTTTCATCAAATGGAGAATACAAATATTTAATTATTTACTATGTACACATTCTCCCCTTAACTGGTTTTTTTTTTCCAGAGCAGACACCATGTGTTAATCCATGACACTCAGCCTAGTCCTTAATAAATACTGAAAAACGATCAACAAATGAGGCACGGTTGAAAAGCCCACATGTGCTCTTAGAAAGACCTATTTTTCACATTCAACTTGCAGTGTAGTAACTTCAATTAACTCCAACTGCTGTGGTGCTTTTTGGATTCGATATGGTGATAACTAGTACAGATATGAGAGCTAGTTCACAAGAAACTGATGAATTCTTTGGGATACACCAAGTGTATGGGTTTGTAAACAGGGTCATAAAAATGGACACTAATACTATTTAATAGAATACTGTGAAGCAACCCACATATTAAAGGCACTGATGAAAAATTAAACTAACCACGGTTCTGAGATATAACAATTTGAATAAAAACAAAATCCCTATGATAAATAAACAGGTTGTCTTTCTTAATATAATATAAATGTACATTACCTAAACATAGATTTATGCAACATTCTCTCATTTCAAACTGAGATCATATGTTCTTGGGTCACTTTCTCTAGCTAAAAATGTGAAATTTGAGATAGGAATAAAAATCCCTTTAATATTAACTAAAGTAAGATGTAAAGTGGGAATGAAAATCCACTATTACTAATTAGCACTGATTAGAGTTGATTTTACTAGAACAGACATTTACATAACAAAAGATATGCATCTGCCTCTTTATAAATGGTAATCAATATGGAAAATACAGCCTATCAATTTCATCTGTGAAACAAGACATCATTCTGCTGTGTCAAATCATTCATTGTAATCACTAGAGGCTCTAGATTAGACTCAAGATGAATGAGGATCCAGCAGCCACTTGTGCTTAATTTTAGACTTTTTTGCCTCAGCTCACAAAGAAGCACCCTTGACCGAGGGGCCCTTTATAAATTCCACAGCTGCAGAGGTTAAAATGGTCCAAATGATACTTCATAGAAACAGGGCAATTTTAGGCTAGAATAGCATCCTTAAAAGAATAATGTGGAACATGATAACATAATAAAAAGAAACACTACACTTGTATAAGAACCTTCTTTAATAAACATCTGGAAGACATACCTTATTTTCTTTGTATCTACTGAGATCTGCTATGCAGTATTCCTTGAATAATTTATCATAGTATTTCTTTGCAAGTCTCTTCTCCCTAGATTCATAAAAAATACAAATCTTCATTTAGAAATTCAATCAGAGTTTGCTACTTGGAAGAAACGTCAAATAAATAACACATGATACAACTATTACTGTTTTAAAACAGGTCTATTACTTATATGTGCATAGAATATCTGAATATTAACTATTACAGTTGTTCTCTCAGGGAGGCCATCTGCAAGACTTACAGTCAGACATGGGAAAGAGTCTTACTCTTCACTTTCTACCCTTTGTAAGGTCTGGATTTTTTGAACCATTTTCAGGTATTACTTTTTCCCAAAATATTTTAAAAATTTAAAAAGAAGCACACTACAGGACAATGAACAATACTTTTCAAGTGTTTTTTTAAAGACAAAGTCAAGCAATAAGAAGTAGGTTAAAACTGCTAAAAAGAACCAAACTAGATTCAGTAATCTGCGGAATGGTTTTGTGTCCTCAATCCAGAACTGCCCCGAGCAGGCAGGAGAGACAGGACGAAAGCGCCTGGCGCGCCGCGCGGCAGGCGGCTGCCGTTACCAGTTCATGTCCGTCGCATCCTCCTCGCTCCACAGGAATCTATGGTTTTCTCGTACAACGTCCATGTCTGTCTTGTCATTTTTCCTGGAAAATAAAATGATTTTAATTTAGTTAAACCCAGAATTAGTCAAATTTAGGAGGTCAAACAGTTCTGTGATATTTTTGAACACCTGAGTAAAAAATAACACACAAAGATAAAGACAGTTTTATTTGAATGTGTATGTGTACATACACTTGTAAAAACTATTTCAACACTTTTGCAAAAGGCACCGTGAAGAGTGCTGTACAGAAGCAACTTAAATGGATAAAAAATCCATCCATTTCTGGCACTGGTTTGCCAGAAACCTGAGTAAATCTGAGAAACCTGAGTAAACATTAAATGGGAGAAAAAATGTATGACAGTAAGTTTCAGAATCTAAAAAAAGTAACACTACCCTATAGAGATTTAATTTAAAAAATATATAAAGAGTTTTTCATACCTCATTTTTCTACAGCTTCCAAGGAAAAATGAGTAAGGAAGAGAGTTGAAGGGTATGATTTTCCTAGATATTACAACAGATTGGGGGTAGAACAAGGGTTTGTTGGGAAGTATAGGCCAAACTGAAGGGCGAGAAGGCTGGGATAGATGACATAGTATAACGTTTTTTAGCGCTCTCCCAATTTAGAAAATTGTTAAGTCGGAGGGAAAAACCCACACAAAACCAAGAGGCTCTGATGAGAAAAGCCTGCAATAAACAAAGCAATTTCATGTGTGGGAAATATTAGAGTGAGGCTCTTGTTTGCCCTACCTTTATTTTTTTATCCTCACCCGATGACATGCTTATTGATTTTAGAGAGAGGGGAAGGGAGAAAGAGAGAGAGGGAGAGAAACATTGATGTGGGAGAGAAACACTGATCAGTTGCCTTTCTCAAGCACCCTGACGGGGGACTGAACCTGCAGCCCAGGCATGTGCCCTGATCGGGAATTGAACATGGGACCTTTTGGTTTATGGGATGATGCTGCAATCAACTGAGCCACACCAGCCATGGCTGCCCTACCTTTTAAAAGGCAATCGCAAACACAGAGGTTTAAAAAGTTCGAAAATCCTCAAAAAAACAAAACAAAACACCCAAAGCTGTATAATCAGGGATATGCGTATTCCTCACATAATTGTTACTGAAAGGGGCTACCTACTGCCAGAGGAATAAATAGGGTTGATGAGAAGCTTCTTGGCTGGAAGCTAAGGAGGGTCCCTCCACCCGATGATGTAACAAGGAAATCAGAACGGAAAACAGAGGAAAATGACAGATCAGAAGACATAGCAGCGGCAGGTCTTCGAAAGATCTCCACAGCCGCCTCCAATTCTGTATAAACTTCATGACACTTACCCTAATCGCCTGAAATCTTCCTTTTTGCCACCATAGTATAAAATATAGTCATTTACAAACTTTGTATGCCTTTGATACTGAAATGCAAAAAATTAAGGATTTTACTCGTTCAACAGTTGCACTATGTCCAAGATATATTAGTGAGTAGGAATAAAAAGCATAGTATAAGTCTACTTAGTTTTTTAATATGCAAATATACACTATACATGCTTATAAATTCAAAGATAGAAAAAGGTAAATATTAAACTATTAAGAATGAACATCATAGAGTACAGGGATTTTTACTTTCTACTGAATACTGTTTATATATTTTTTAAAAATATTTTATTTATTTACTTTTAGAGAGAGGGGAAGGGAGGGAGACAGAGAGAGAGAGAAACATCAGTGTGTGGTTGCCTCTCACATGGTCCTCACTGGGGACCAGGCCCGCAACCCAGCCATGTGCCCTGACTGGAAATTGAACCGGGACCCTCTGGTTCCCAGCCCGCACTCAATCCACTGAGCTACACCAGCCAGGGCTGAATACTGTTTATATTGTTTTAAACATTTTCCAAGCATATACTATTCATGGTAAGATATATATCTATCTGGGGAGAAAGTTTCCTCTTCTATTGCTGAACTATATATGGCCTCATACCACCACTCATTTTAATCATCATAATATGAAAAATTATAATTTCTAAAGTTAAAGGTAAGGAGTAGAGTTTACCTTTCATTATTATAAAATATAATTTGGCTATGCCAGTAATAATAAAGCCTCTAAAAATATAAGATGCAACTTTTATAATACTAAATCCTAACAACAGGCTTTCCAAAAAAGTAAATATAAGAAATCAGATGTTATTTTGTAAATTTTCTTTCAATATTCAAAGATCCACAGTCATGTTTATTTTCAGTTAAGTATAACAAAATACATGAGGTTTAAACTTTTCCTTTTGAAAAGCTTAATGGTACTCTCTCTACAAGTGAACATGCACACACTGGAGCTGACCTCCTCTATAACAAATACTGTCTGACTGTGAGTATGTCCTGTTACATTAAAGACAGACACTTAATTGATCACAGTATGTTCTAACAGAATATCAAGTCAGAATATACTTCCCAAAGTAGAAACAAAACAGTTAACATTTCAGAAAAAAGATAAGAGCCAAATATCTGGACATATGGGTTCTACCTCTTGGCCTATCACTAACTGGTCATGTGACCATAGCAAGTCACTTAAATCTTTTAGAGCTGGGGTCAGCAACCTTCTTCTGTAAACAGTAAGCGTGCAGGCCATACGGTCTCTGTTACAATTGCCCAGCTCTGCCATTTCAGCATGAAAGCAGGCACAGATAACACCTAAATGAATAAGCATAGCTGTGGCTCCAAAAGCACTCATTCCTAAAATAGGCGTTGGATGGGACTTTGCTTCCAGGAAGACAGAGTAGACAAAGATGTACTGCTCCCTGTTCCTCCCACTAAGAACAGCTAAATCCCTTGGAAATTATACAAGTTTATTTAAAAAAATACAAGAAGACTCTGAAAGGTAGAGAGAAGGCATATCAGTACGGACCTCAGGACCCATGGTATAATGTGGTGCTGAATTACCCTTTTTGTCTTTTTTTTAGAGAGAGGGGAAATGAGAGTGAGAAAGAGAGGGAGAGAACCATCAGTGTGTGGTTGCCTCTCACCTGCCCCCCGCTGGGGACCTGGCTTGCAACCCAGGCATGTGCTCTGACTGGGAATTGAACCAGTGATCTTTGGCTTGCAGACCAGCACTCAATCCACTGAGCCACACCAGCCAGGGCCCTTTTTTGCCTTTTTCTTTCTTTTTTTTTAGCAATTGTTATAATACTTTATTAGGGGATTTTAAGTATATCTAAAATGAAAATGCATGAATAACAGCATATAAATTATATTTGTATTAAAGGAGACTTTAAAGCAAAAACCATTACTAGAAAGATACAGGCACACTTCAAAATGACAAAGTTTAAGTTCTTTAGTAAAAGATAATAATTCTGCTTTTTTTAAATTATTTTTTTGTATTGTTGTTCAAGTACAGTTGCCTTTTTGCCGTTTAAGTCCCAGGTTTAGAGGTGAAGAAAGCCAGCAACCTGGAAATACCAAAAAGCACAGGCAAAAAAAAGTCCCCAAAGCCTTCTCTGAGTATCTGAGAGAGGCAGCCTAACAAGACAGGCAACTTTTAGACAATAACCACTCTATTCCAGACAAATACTCCAGAAAAAACTGTCGCACCGCTGCTCATGCCAGAGAAGCAGACCTAGACTCTCACCCTCACCAGGCTTTTAGATGCCCCAACACCCTCAAATGATCAGAGAAGGCAGAGCAGATGCTGAAATGTTGAAGGAACAAGGGGCAGATGTAAGCAACTGGGTTCAGAGATAAGAGGGATAAATAAATTGTTGACGAGAAAACATTTACAATTTAAAGTATCAGAAACAGTAACAGAGTGAAACAGATGACTACAGGGGGAGGGAGTGTATCTAACTGACACTGTCTCCTTCTCCCAGTCCTGACCGTTAAGCAAGCCATACCTAGAAATACTTCAGGTCTCGCTTGGCCTCTCTTTCATTCTCCAGTACGCGGTAACATGGAAGGCCAGTGGTAGGAGTCTCTGTAATGAGCTACAGTCTTCCAAAAAGTGGAGCTGAGACAAGGCTATAGCAGGGAAGCAGGGTATATAGCTTAAAGGGAGCCCAACTCATGCCTGAGAGTTGAAGCCAGAGCAGACAGAACAGTCCACAGACAGACCTACCTTTAATACAACTCTTACAAAGACTTTAACTAGCAAAGAACCAGGCAGGAAGAGAATAAGAGTTAAAATTAGAAGATAAGAGTAGTATAAAAGTGAGAATGTTGAGAGCTTGGTAAAAAGAGGTTAGAAAAAATATTGGCAAGTTCATGGACTTTGTAAACCTATTTATAGAACATCTGGAATGATTTACTATATTTTGTCTCTAAATTTTTTTTTTTTAAGATTTTATTTATTTATTTTCAGAGAGAGGAGAAGGGAGGGAGAAAGAGCAATGTATGGTTGCCTCTCACACGGCCCTCACTGGGGACCTGGCCCGCAACCCAGGCATGCGCCCTGACTGGGAATCAAACCGGGATCCTCTGGTTCCCAGCCCGTGCTCAATCCACTGAGCCACACCAGCTGGGCTCTCTAAATCTTTTTTTATATATTAGTAAAAGAGAACTGTATTCAAAAGTATAAGTGGCAAAATTCCACATCAATAAAGACTTATCTTTAAAAATAAAATATCAATCTGACTTTACAAGATTTCATAAAATAAAAAAGTAAATTTTAAGTCTATTTGTTATTAAAAACCTAGAAATACAAAAAGGATACAGCATCCATAGCTATGAGATGAAACCTTCTATTTCTTGCTTCTTCCCTGTTAAGACAAATTTTATTTTAAGCAAATTCAGATATCTACATTCTAATTAATATAATCAAACCCCCAAGTCTCTGAGTTTACAAAAACATCTTAAACCAAAAAAAGTAAAGTACATTGAAATACCATACCTATCCAGCAATTCTGCTGCAACCTGTTTATGGACCACCTTTCCATGTTTTTCCTTCTGAAATGGCTTTTGGAGCAGTAAATCATCTTCAACGGTCCTAGTTTATTAAGAAGAAAAACTATTAAAAGAGTTTATTTTTCTCAGAGTTTCCTATTTCTTTATATTTTCACGACTGGAACATGTTTTGGTTTTTTTTGAAAACTTTTTTACTTTTAATGGCTATCAGAAATTTTTGTCGTTAAATCAGACTATGAACTTTCTTTTTTTAATTTTTTTTTTAATTTTTAGAGAGAGGAGATGGGAGGGAGACAGAGAGGGACAGAAACAACAATGTATGGTAGCCTCTCACATGACCCTCACTGGGGACCTGGCCTGCAACCCAGGCATGTGCCCTGACAGGGAATCGAACCGGGACCCTTTGGTTTCCAGCCCGCGCTCAACCCACTGAGCTACACCTGCCAAGGCTGGAACATGTTTTAAATATTTAAATCTTAAAAAGGAATCACTGATCTTTAGGGAGACATTTTTTTGTCTCCTTAAATTGCTTAATTAATATCTTAATTTTACCTATTTATTTTTTTAAGATTTTATTTTTTATTTTTAGAGAGAGGGGAAGGGAGGGAGACAGAGAGGGAGACAAACAGCAATGTATGGCTGCCTCTCACATGGCCCTCACTGGGGAACTGGCCCTCAACCCAGGCATGTGCCCTGACTGGGAATCGAACCAGTGACCCTTTGGTTCCCAGCCCCACACTCAATTCACTGAGCTACACCAGCCAGGGCTTAATTTTATTTTTATACCTACAAAATGGAGAGGATGAAACCAACAAATGCACAAGTCCTGGTGTCTGACCACCTAAGTTCCTGGATTCAAATTCAGACTGTCATTCACTATCTTAATCTTAAATAAAATTAAGTTATTTAAGTTCTTTGTGCCACAACCTCCTTGTTTGTAAAGATAACAAAGCTTCTGGTTACTGATAATATGGAAGGGCTGATTCTAGATCACACAGACTATAGATGATTAGCCCTAGTTATGCAGATATTTATAATCCTAGAGCAGAGAAGACTGTCCAACTAGATTTGCTCAAATTCTATTCTTACAAAATAATATTTTTGAATAAAAAATCTTGAAAATGTAAAGTACCACAAAACATAATGTTATAATTATTTCTAATCTATTGGTTATCCATGAAGACTGAATACCCAATAAAAATGTTCAGTCTCAGTTAGTATGCCTAATATATTGCTCTCAGTGTAAAATAGTAAATCAATTTTTATAAGTTTGATTAATCAGTCAAGCACTCCTAAATTAATAGATAAAAGGCTCTAAGCACTAAAAGCTGAAAACCTCGCCCTGAAAGACAGCAACTCCACCAAAATGCAGTAGCCTCATTATAAGGCCCAGACTGTATCTGCTGACAGATCCTGTCCCTTCCAATAAAAACTTCATGAGCTCCTTCCCTCGATCACTTAGCCTGCTCATTCAAAAAACCATAAGAATTGTGCTGTACTGCAATCTCATACTCCATACTAACCTCATTTGAAGTCAAATCCTAGTAAAGGGACCACCAACCAAGCCCTATCTTAGTTACGACATCTGCAAGTAAAAAGTCCTTCTCTCCTTTCCACTGCCATAAATCCCTCCACAGCATAAACATTTCTTATTTTTCACATAATGGTTCTCAAATGTTTGAGTCAATTCCTTATGGTTTAATGAAGTGAAATCCCTTCATATCATTGTCTTCACAAACACAATCCAAAAACTTTCAATATTATTTTATAACTCATCTCAATCTAGAAAGGATTTGAAGAATAAAAAATTACCTTTTTTTCCTCTTGCTAGATTCTCCACAGTGTTCATCATCACTAAAGTCAGAGTCATAGCCTCCATGACCATGCATCTGTAAAGTAGAAAGTCAGTTACTTAGCACCTAAGTTGCCCATTGTTCAGGAAACAGAATAGTTCAAAAGTAAGTTATATTTAAAAGTCACAATAGTTTTGAAAGATAGTGGTGGGTATGTCTTTGTCCCTGGACTATCCACACATCTAAAACTTCCATTCACTTTGAAATAACAGACTTAACCTTCAGAAAATGAATAAACAATTTTTACCATTATGCCAAGTGTCTTTGACCTTCTTCCATTGAAAACTAGGTCTAGAAGCTGTTATGTGACTGCACAGAGTTCAGCAATGCTTCACTTTAACTCTGAGTACTAACACTTGCTGTACATTTTATCAACTTTGTTCCAGACATTATGCTAGGTCCTTTGCAAACACTGCTTCTAATTCTGCAATTAGAAACTATTATCTCCATTTTAGAGTTGAAGAAATGAAGGGCAAATGAAGTTAAGTAAATCAATTACAGAGAGCAAATAGGTGGCTAAGCTGATTTACTTGATTCTTAAGCCCATGATTTCAACTACTCCAAACTGCCTCTCTGGAATTCGCTAACATTTTGATTATTATATTTCATTAGACTTACTGCATTTGTGAATAGCACATTATTAACTGATGAATATGGACCTCTTTTTTCAACATATGTGGAGACTTCCTTTTTCTTTTAAAGTTTTCTAGGTAGATCATCTTGTCCTTTGGCCTAGTCAACCTTATTTTGTTTCTTTTTTTTAATTGAAATTCTTAGAAATACTGAAAGACCTCAACTGTCACTAAGTTGTGTTGGAAGCAGCTCCTGGTTTCAGCATTATGTTGAATTTGTGACCCACATTAATAAGGGATAGATGGGTTATTTGTTTATTTGATGTCATAAATACCCAATTCACATGGCTGTAAGAAACCAGTGCGGGTCAAATGATGTATCCAATTTTTAAAACTTTAATAGTCACTGCACCAAGTCAAGCAGGGAAAAGAGGAAAGAACTCCCTAAACCTCATTGCCCTAGACCTAAGACAAAAGATGTTTCTAGTTCTGGGTACCTTGAATAAATTATTTCATCTCTTTGGGTGTCATCTGCTAAATAAGGCGGCTACACCAAATAATCCCTAAATCCTATGAGTCTATTATCGTTTACTCTCAAGCATAGGTGTGTGGGTGTATACCTCTCTTCCCTGTCCCACTGAATTTCAGAGGAAGGCACCAGCCATGGTTGGAAGTTAAAGTTAGAAGGCTACAGCTCCAACTCTACCCTGGCTTACATCTGTCTTCGCCTTACAGATACACCTGGATCTCACACCCTCCATCATGTCAATTCCTTCCTCCACCTGTCTATCACATCTGTTCAAGCCATACCAGCCTCTCACTCCTTGTTACCACACGCCACGACACCACCTCTTCCCCGTTTACTCTCATTTCTTTTTCCTCCGGCGGCTTCACCCACCCCATACCATTACCCATCTCCACTCAGTGGTTGCACTAACATGCTCTCACTCACTTCAGGATACGAATAAACTGACAAGGGCCGAGATAAATTAGAGAAAGGAGACGCCGACTGTCTCCAGAATCTATCAAAATAAAATTAAAAAAAAAAAAGGATAATCAACAAGTAGCGTATGAGGTACAAGTTCCAGGTCCTTCTACTCGATGCCAAATACACTCACGGCCCTTCTCAAATACCCCTTCCCCGCCTCCCTGCTTTGGCAAGTTCGCCCGCAGAGTCTTCTTTTTCTGCTTTCTTGGCGGCTGCAGCGACGACCCACGGCCTGAACGAGCCGCTGCAGGGCCACCCCGGTGCGCCGAGGCCGCGCAGCTCCGCTAAAACCAGCGCCGCCACCGCCCGCTCCCCACCTCTCCCTACGGGTCCCGACAGGGCGCTGTTTCCGGTCGGGCTCGGCCGCGCGTCACACTGAAATGGCACCGTCCCCGGGAGTCCCGAATTTGTGCAACAGGCAGAACATTCCCGGGAAACAAAGGCGGCGGAGGAACAAGGCCGGAAGGCGGGCAGAGGATGTCTGCTTTCTTCGAAGTCGCTGCCCTCAGTTTTTTCTTTGGGCCTCTTTCCCTTCCTTTCGTGGGAGCCCCGTATCTAATATTGTATGGCATCCTCTAAGTTCATATCCCCATTTGAAAAAAACCCTGCCTGAGTATCACTTGCCGCCCTCTTTCTAGTAACCTTAGTAACGCCTCCTCGGAGCATCTTCGTGATGCCGCTGAACGGCTCACTCTCTAATCTGCTTTTCTTTCTTCTCTTCTCCCCCGCCCCAATCCGAACCCCCGCGCCCAGTAAAACCGTTCTCATAATTAGAACAAAAATAACTTCCTTTCGTTTTACCACCCACAGGATAGATACCATTCCAAATGCAGTGCTGGTGGCAGAAGAGCTCATCAAAAATGTAAGGAAAGGAAGACTAGGAAATAGGGGCGATTTCAAAGGGTTGCGGACTCTGCAGACTAGCGACCTGGCGCGTGTTAAAAGAGAGTCAAAACAGTTCAAAAAAAAAAAAAAAGAGAGAGAGAGAGAGAAGAAAAGAAGAAGGAAGGGACGCAGGAAAGAAAAATTATTTTACGTTCCTCCAGGTTATCACTGTGTTTTACTTTTTCTACATTACGATGCTTCATTCTGCTCTGCAGCCTAGTGACTGGGTTAATAATCTCTTGTCTCCCTCTGGCTGATGCTTGCTATTCATTTTTGCTTCCTCCTCAGTACCCAACACGGTTCCTTGGAAACCACAAGCACTAATTAAATATTTGTTGAATTGAACTGGCACACCACTGACTTTAGAGAAAATCTTGGCACCTAATGCGAATTCATCATTTTACATCTTTTACACTGCACAGTAGATAACAATATCCCATTGGTTCAAGTCCCCCTTCTGCCTGACAGTAAATTATATCTATCTCCTGCTTTACCCAATGCAGTGACTATGGTCTTAAAAATCTGTAAGTTAAATGACTGTAAATTCAATGACTTCAAAATGCAATCTGATTCTACATCAATAAAAAACGTTTATTCACAAACTTTAAAGCATTAGGAAGCCTCACAATTTAACAATGTACTATACTGAATTATTTTGTCAAGCAGTTCCCTTTTTAGTAAATATCTAAAAATACATATTTAGTTCTTTTACTTATCATCAATAAAATCAAACACACCTGTACCTTGTATGTATTCAATTTATTTTCTAACAATACTTGACATTTAATAGCATTTTTCTTCCAGTCTTTGTGTATCTTTGTCTGTTGCTTCATTTTACTCTTACAACAAGCCTGTGCTGCTGTGTTATGAGGCCCATTTTGCTTTTGAGAAATAGAAGCACAGAACTTAAAGTCACAGACCTGGTGAGGGTCTAGAACCAGAAGTACTTCTCCATCTACAAGACCCAGTTTGCTCACTTCCCCCCCCCCCCTCTCTCTCTCTCTGTGTGTAAATTTCAGTCTTTCTTTTTAACTCACAGATTGTGTGGGAAGTAGCTTCTGGTTCTAACGTTTTAAGTTTCAGATCTGGTGCTACCAGACCATTTAGCTACAGATTTGCATTTTTCCCTTTGAGGCAGCAATTATTGAAAGAGAAAATAGAAAATAATTGTTAGGTATAGATCACATGATCTGAACTAAAAACAATTAATACAGGATAGAAAACCTACCTGATCAGGAAACCTCAAGGTAGCAAGTACAGCTCAACAACTATGAAAAACACTTATATTGATATTTATTAAGTGCCTACTTTGGGCAGAACAGTGTCCTTCATCATCAGGGTTACAAATATGTAAAAGCCACTCCTTACTCTTGAAAGTAGACTAGTAAAAAAGAAAAAATATATAAAATAACAACAATTTAGCCTATCATATGCCAAGTGCCTAGTAAATGGCATGAAACTGTGGTTCCCAATCTGTGAAATATATTATTTCAATTAATATGAAAATTTAAATGTACACAAAGGCTGTGTATGTGGTGGAGGTGACAGAAGTTGGTCTCCATTCCTCTCCAACACTCTCCCCTCTTCACATTTTTATTGCTTTCTCCACCAAAAAAAAAGCTGCTCTAGGAAACAGTATGTAAAGAGACACACTTCAAAGTCAGCAAGACCTGCATTGAAGTCAGGTCTGATACTTAATATCTAGGAGATATTGGGGAAGTTATTTAATTCTCTGAGTCTTAATTTCCTTATCTATGAAATGGAGATAATAGTAGTAGTATCTGTCTAACCAGGAGGTTGAAGAAGTTTAAAATGAAACGATGCAGCTAAAATGGTTAGCATGATGCCTAGTTCATAATAAATATATAATAAATGCTACTTGAGGAAAGAATCTGATTACAGACATTCTTTCTTGAGAATAAGTTTAACAATTAACTACTCCTTGAATATGGTCCAAAAATGGATCCATACATATATAATCCCATGATTAATGGCACAGGTTTAAGTATAAACTTTTCAATACATAGTTCTGGGTCAATAGAATAATATGATAAAAAAAATCTTGATTCCTACCTCACGCCATACACAAAAGTTAATTTCAAAGAAAACATCTTTATGATATTTCGTGATATTTTCTTTAGGGTGGGAAAATTTTTTAGATAGGAAACACAAATAGCTAAGCATAAAGGAAAAAAATTAAATTAAGAACCTGTTCATTTAAAAGTCTTTATTAAGAAAGTGAAAGTTAAGTCACAGGATGGGAGAAAATATTGCATTATGCACATTCAACACAATATCAGAATATAAAAAGAACTTTAAAAATTATTAAGTAAAAGGTAGAAACCCAATAAAAAAATTACCAAAAGACTTAATCAGACAATTCAAGAAGAAAAAAGATATAAAAGTGGACAATGTACATGTATACTAGTTATCAGAGAAATACAACTTAAGAACACAATACACATTATTACACACCCACCCGAATAGCTAGATGGGAAAGAAAGCTCTAGTGCTGAGGAAAATGTGGCGTGACTGTCACTCTCACATGCCGCTGGTGCGAGTGTAAATTGGTACAGCCACCTCAGAAAAGGTGTTTGGCAGTACCTACTGATGCTGAATGTGCATATTCTATGTCTCATATATTCAGTCCTCAGTGTATTTTCAACAGAAAGTGTACATATGCTCATTGAAAGACATGTACTAGAAAGCACTAGTTATAAATGACAGCAATATTTATAAGTCAAAAACTGGAAGCAACGCAAATGTCCATCAGTATTAGGATTGTTAAATGAATTGTAGTTTATTCACACAATGGAATACTATACAAAAATAAAAATGAATGAAATTCAATGATATGAAACAATATGGATGAATATCAGCAATACAATGCTGAGCCAAAGAAGCAGGATATATGCAAAATAATACGCACAGCATGATCCCATTCATATAAAGGACAAAAGCAAAAGTTATCTGTTACAAGTCAGAATAGTGGTTCTCCTGGTGGGGACAGCGGAGGAGACTGGAGGCAGTGGTGGCTATGGCGGAGGGGGATGCTTTTAGGGACATGATAATGTTCTATTTCTTGATCCTGGAGTTCATTACATGAGTGGTCCATTTCTACCTATGATCTGTGCATTTTATGTATATATTTCAATTAAAAGTTTACATCTAAAAATTTAACTTTTCCTAGAGATTTTTAAAATTTTAACTCCAGTTGGTAAATGGACATATTAGTGACTGGAGTAATTTCAGGTGTGACAATACGCTGGGGAGTGCTTAGGTGGGATTTCCTGGGGCTTCGGAAACTATGCCATATGAATACCTGCACAGTCAAAACACATTTCCTGTTGTCACAGAGATGGAGGCAGACCAGGGTCTTTGTAAGTGTTGAGAAAGACTCTAGTCAGCACCCAAAGGACTGAAAGCGCCCTGCCCTGTACTTCCTGTACATTTATAAGCCAGAAACTGGCAGAAGGCAGCCCCACCACCTCTGTAGTAAAGTTCAGTCCAGGAAAAGAGACACCGGCTAATATATCTTTTGCAAGCTGGTCAAAAGTCAGTTACTTGCTTGTGTAAGTGCCAGGAGGAGGCTGCCAGAGCGTGAATACTGTGGTTGGATGAACACTGTGAAGCTGAGTGGAAAGACAGCAATATACCAGTTAGCCAAATGAATTAATTGTCACTGTTAGGCCTGCTCCCAGGAGGCAAGAACAAAGACAGGATGTCTATAATACCCCTCTCTGAGTCAGCTGTGGATAAAGAGCTTTGTGATTAAATGATAGGGAGACAGTTACCGGGTCAGATGAGATGAGATGCAGAGACCAGGAACACTAGGTATCACTGGACAACTGATGCACTTATTTTTTGTCATGTAATATCCTTGGGTTTAAGGATGTCACTCAGAAATGTGCAAGTGGTGACACTCACTGTATTAATGAACGTTGATAGGTGTTGTACCTCTAGATCCTTCCTCAAGGGCTGGCTAGGCCTCAGCCTACAATCATGGAAGAGATATAATCCCTCCCCCCATCAAGGTTCAATTCCTACGTAGGACACAGACACGGAAATAGGTCATTACAGTACAATGCTGTGGGCAGCGATAGGAATAGTCCCAGAAGGCAGTGGAAGCCACAGGACAGGGCCCTTAGCCCTGAGAGAAGGAAAACAGGAAACTTGAGAGACGGAAACTTCATGTTCATGTTCATAATGCTTCAACCATAGTTTTAACTCTGCACTACAAACTACACTGACTTTGCATCCAAAGGGAGTTATAGCCTCTCAGGCCTTCAATATTCACCAATGATTCCAAGAGCCTCTCTCTGTCTTATAAGATGTAAGCAAGCACCAAGTAAGTGTTGGCCATATCACATGATCTTAAAATTCATGAACACAGCTGGCCACATGGAGAGCGTACCAGTGTGGTCAAGTGAAATGTCCAGTGAAGAGGGTCTGCCATGTGTCTAAGGATACATGTCATCATTATTATGTGGTCAGGCGGCTTGATGTAAATAATAAACAATTTTCCTAAATGATACCTTAATTAACATATTCTCTGAAGGTAAAAACTCTTGGGTTAGTTGTCCTGGTACCGAAGGTGATAACTGGTGGTAGGAAATGGCCATACGCCAATAGACAGGGATAACATAAATGACTGATTAGGTTTAGAGGAACAGGAGATGGGGCGTTCACGCCTTCCTTACTCTGGCTATATCAAAGCAACAGCACCCAAAGTCATACTTGGATCCACAAATAGAAGTTTTCCAGAAACATACTTTTTGTAATAACCCTGTTTTTGTGTCCTGGAAAACAGCTTACTGCAAACAGCCACTCTTTCCCACATGACTTAGATCAGACTCAGCTGTCCCCTATTTACCCTTTGAGAAAGCTAGACACGGACCTTCCATATTCCCATTCTTTGCCTCATAAATAATAAGCTGCATTGCTCATGCCCACTGATGAATTGGAACAAAATGCTTGTTACCCAAACTTTGGCTAAGCTTCTTTCCTTCCTCCCAGCCCCTGAACTTGGCTCACCCTCAGCCAGAGCCAGCCTACAGCCCCTCCTGTGAACTTACTGGCCTCAGCATAAACTATTCTGTGATCTACTATCTGATCCCGCCCCCACGTTCGGCTCTCTCTAGCCTTGCAGGTTCTCCTGGCTGCAACAGTCCCTTTCTCCCTTGCAATAACCTTTTTGAATAAAAGCCTCTTCTAGGTCCGTATTTGCTTTTTATTTGACAATGTCCTTCTGCATCCTCTACTATCTAGAAGAATTTTTCTGACAATAAAGTATGTTGTTGAAAATGTTCTGTTTATGACCAGAAGTATTATTCTTACTGGACAGTGCCATCTCACAAGAGTTAAGCAGCAGCTGAAGTGACCCCAGGTCACTGGACAATGAATTGCTAGACATCAGGAGTAAGGTCACTAGGCTATCACGGCTCCGGCGACACCACACTCAGGTTTCTCTCTTCCGCAGGGTCTGTGCCTTCGCAGGCTCCTGGTGCTCTGCAGGGGTGGGGCTGGGCGTTCTGCTCTACCTACACTCAGTCATCCCCAGGACTCAGAGGACGGTCTACATGCTGATGTGTCCCCATTTGTATTCTTTTAATGGCTGAGCAACACTCGTCGTACATATAGACCACATTTTGTTTATCCTGTCATCTGTGGGTAGACACTTGGGTTGTTTCTACCTTTTGGCTATTGTGTACAATACCTGTTGGAGTCCATGCTTTCAATTCTTTTGATATTTACCTAGTACTATCATATGAGGATCATATGAGAGTATGATGCTTAATCTTTTGAGAAACCATTAAATTGTTTTCCACGGCAGCTACCATTTTTCATTCCTACCTTCTCCACCTCCTCACCAACACTTGTTATTTTCTGTTCTTTGGTTTTTCTTAAAAATTTATTATAGCCATTCTAGTAGATATAAAGCAGTATCTTATTGTAGTTTGACTGGATTTCTCTCATGACTAATGTATTGAGCATCTTTTCATGTGCTTATTGACCGTTTTTATATCTCCTTTGGAGGACTGTGTACTCAAGTCCTCTTCCTACTTTAGAATTGGGTTCTTTGTTTTTTTGTTATTGCATTTTGGTTCTTTGTAGATTCTAGATGTGTAATTTGCAAATATTTTCTCCCACTCCATAGGTTGTTTTTTCACTTTCTTGATAGTATCCTTTGATGCACAAAAGTTCTTAATTCTGATTAAAAGTCCAATTGAAAAAGATAATTTCTAGTGGGCTAAAATAATGATTCTTGTACAAATATAAAATTAACGCACATTGGAGATTTTATTTAACTAATTCATGAGGAAACCAGCAAGATATTACCACCAGTTCAAAGGAAAATTCAAAGAATACACACATATAGGCAACCAGGAATTCTAAAATGAATTTACAAATAGATTCAAAACTGGTCAATAGCCACAGGGCAATAATCAACTGTACCTGCACCAGATAAAATTCATTTTCATCTCTATTGACAATAATAATTTGTATTATTATCAGTTTTATATAACTTAAAAAGTGGTAAAATCGCTCAAAGACAATGAAATTTTCAATAACTCAATAGGGTGCTAGACAGGACTCCTAATAATCATTTTTGCCTAGTTCAAAGTCTTTCATAATTTTTTCTGATGTTTTCCACTCACCCCTATTGCAGTGGGAGGTGAACCAGCTGCTCTGCAATTGCCTCAAGTCTTTTGGCACTGAGATTGCTACTAGGGACAGTTAATTCAGCTCAAAGACTATTTATTAAGTCCCAGGTGGTGGAGGGACAGCTATAGCTATTCCTGCTACAGATGCTTAATGTCTACTAGAAGCAGGCATTATGCTGCAAGAATAATAAGGATCAATGCAGAGTGGCCTCATCCTTTCAAGCCTTACTGTCCAAATGGGGACAAGAAGGATACATAAATAAACAAATAAAGAATCACAAACTGTGAAAAAATGCAATGAAGGAAAACAGCTGCCAACACCAAGAGAAGGCTAGGTAAGCAGGGTGGTCAGGACTGGCTGCTTGGAAGAGAACATTTAAGTTGAGACTTGAAAGATGAAGAGAATCCAGCCATTCCACACGTGTGGGGTGGCAGGAAGCCAGTGAGCAGCCAACCCCACAGTCTGTCCTCACCCTCTTGCTTCTGGGGACAGGTCCACAGCAGCTGCAGTTATTGCTTATCCCTGCCCAGGGTGTGCAAGAGACAAGCACGGCCTAGTCCTGCCCTCCTATTGGTGCTAGCTGCTTTTCAGTCTAAGCTTCAAAACATTTCAAGGGGAAGACAAGGGTCTCTCTCAAACCAGCTCATCCTCTTTTCTCTTCACCATCAGCTTCCTTCTGAATTCCTCCATCTGCTGAGCAAAGCCTGAAATGTCTTCACACAGGAACATTGGTCGAACCCACAAAAAGAAAGAAAAGGCTTTGAAAATGCAAATGAGTGGGAAAATTAACACATTAGTGTAACTGTGTAAAATCACCTGCTCTTTTCCTGAACCGATTTGATTAGAAAGCTGGAAAGCACAAGGACCTTATGAGCAAGGGGGAAAACCAAGGGTGGTGTGGGGCGATGGACACCAGGATCAATGTCACCTGCCTCACAGTTTTGTCCAGGGACTGGGCTGTAGTTCAGCACTGTTCTGAAGCACTTCATGCTGCTCTGTGACTCTCCCCGGGAAGCTGGCACCAGAAGGGCAAGGTTGGGAACCATCTGCCCAAATTGGAGTGCTGCAAGTGGATGGGCTCATGAGGACAGACCGCAGAGGGAGAAGGTCAAGGACAGAGTCTGGGGCATTGACAGGAGCAGGAGAGGGAGAAGCAGGAGAACAACAGACTGAGAAAGCCCACATAACCAGGAAAAAAAAATGTTGTATCATAGCAACCGAGGGAAGTGTTTAAAGAAAGGAAGTGGCCAATTATGTCAACACAGAGGGACTGTTTCTCAAAATGTGTGTGGCTCTGGGAACAACCACGTCAGAATTACTCAGGGGGGTTGTTAAGTATTCAGATTCCTAGGCCTTGGCCACACGTGGTTTGGAACTTCTGGCATTCGAACCAGGAATTGGTATTTCAATAGGTGCTCAGGGATTTTCATGTATGTTCTGGAATTGTGTTTAAACACGTGAGATGTGGAATCAGAGCCAGGTTCAATTTTGGTTCCTTCATTGGAGCTATTGGGCAAATTATTTAACTTCACTGAGCCTACTTTTTTAAAATCTGTAAAATAGCACGTACTACATACAGGCAATGTAAGGATAATCTTCATGTGAGGTTATATTTACATATACATAAACTATATATGAAGTGCTTAGCACAATACCTGAAACACAGTTAAGTCAATGAATGGTGACTGCGACTATTACATAAGAAAAAAGGCTATGGAATTTGGGAAGAAAGTGGTAATTTAAACTTTCTAGATAGTTTCAATAGAGCAGCTTTGGAAATTTCTGGGAATTAAAAAGGAAATACATGAATAGAAAGTAGAAGCAGCAAGTGAAAATCACAAGTTCAAGTTCAGTAAAATTTGCAGGAGGAAAGACATTTGGGTTGGCAGTTAGAACTGGGTAATGTTGGTAACAGAAAGGTTATTAGTAATTTAGCTGTGATGGGAGCATGCTGAAAGAACAGAGGAAGGAGCTTCAATGGCGTAGATGTTGAAGTCTAGAAGAAAACAGGCAGGCGGACTGGAGCTTAATCCCAGAGAACATGGGAAAGGGGTTCAGAGGCTAGATACTGAGGTAGGTATGAATCAGAGAGGCTAAACTGTTTCTGAGATCAGAGGAAAGAACGAGAGCAGGAGTTCACCAAGCGTGAACCCTGGTCCAACAGCATCAGCACCACCAGGAACTTGTTAGAAATGCCAATTTCCCAGATCCAACCCAGACCTATTGCATCAGAAACTCTGGGAGTGAGCCCAGCAATCTATGTTTTTATCAAGCCCTCCAGGCGATTCCAGTGCACCTGCAGTTTGAGAACCACTGAATTAGGGAAGAGTTAGAGAGGCAGGGATCTTTGGGATGAAGCTGTGTATGCCCTAGGGAAGGCCATCTGCCCAGTGTGAGAGGACAGTAAGAGTAAGTGGAGGCCAAAGCAGTGGAGAAGGAGTCTGGGGCAACAGTTGTGGGTAAGTGCTAAAAAAGTCAGGTAGAGATACATGCAAGGATTGACAGACCACGAGATGCCACGAAAAAGTCTGTCTTACAACCACAGCGACACATCTGAGTCACCTAGGGAAATGATGCAAAAGATTCAAAAAGTTATATGCACTGAGATTCATAATATTGAGAGACTAAATACTTAAATTGTCCAACATTAGGGGAGGAGTCAACACGGTCCCAAGGCATTCAGTACGACTTTGTGAAGACTATGAGACAATGAAAGAAAACATCTATGATACATTGCTGAATGAAAAAAAAAAAAGCCTACAATAGTTACATATGTATACTGACGATTGTTTACCCAAAAAAGTACTCTTGGAGGAATGATTGAAATTTTAAAATAGATGGATTGCCAAAGGCCACAGGGGTCAAAGGCATGGCTATTGAACTTGTCACCATGAAAGGAATGCCTGTTGTTATGTATCGTTAGTCAGTGAGAACTTCTGGACAAGAAGGGCTTTAATCGGGCAGTTGACAACCCTGGGCTGGTGTTGGGGACCAGGAGCTGCTTTCCATCAGGGGTAATGGCTCAGAGCCAGAGCAGATAAAATGGAAGTATTTAGGCTTGTTCAGAGCCATTGAGGCCACTGACTTGTCTGGAGCAGAGAAACGCTATAGAGAATAACAAGAGGTGGCCTTGGAAAGCTAGGGGGATGGCATTTTAAGAACTAGAACTGGGGGCCCAAGGCCTGCCAAGCGTATAGAGGCTATTGGAAGCGTGAGCCAGCATATTCAAATCCGAGCACTCCTGAGAAATGTGAGACCAGGGTGGTTGGGTTTCCTCAGCCGTTCCAGGAGATCCTTCACAGCTGGAGACCTCAGCTCCCAGGCAGTTTATAGACAAGGAATATGAAGGCAAGGGAAGTTTAACGACTTGCCCAAACCCACACAGCTTTAAAGCTGCAAAGGCCAAGGCTAAAGCTAGACCTCCTGTTTCTAATATCATGCTTCTTGGATGCAAGACCCAAAACCCTAGGCTAAAGAGCTGAGATGAGATGTGACAGGTAACAGGAACTCATGATAAATCACTGCCTAGGGAAGCAAGGTGGTAAGTGTTTGTGGAAGGACAATGATGTGTGAACCAGAAAAGCAGAGTGTGAAGGGAGGGGCTTGTTGGGGACCAGCAGCAATCTATGGACATGTGGCTAATTAGGGCCCGGGCCAGGTTGCTGGCTGTGAAATTAGACAGGAAAGAACCGTGGAGAGACATGGCATTCTTCATTCTCACTCCACACTTTCCTCAATTTCCTCCTGTCTGTTCCTTAGAATTCACTTCATTTACCTTCAAGGCTTATTTATTTGTGGATATAGCTCTGCACGAACTTTAGCCAGCTTGCAGCTCTATTAGATATTTTCTTCATTAAGCCATGCTTTATATTTTTCAAAGCCAGTGCTATACCCACTGAGAATTAAAAGGAATCAGACCCAATGTAAACTGTGAGTGGCTCTGAACTTAATGCTTTCTCTACAGGTGATGTGTTCTTTAAATTAGAAACTCAGAAATAGAGGGGCCCGAGAATATGTCACTGAAATTCCGCTCTTTCATTCCCACTCTGGCACCTCTCATACTCCCTTAGCCTCCTGTTCCCTTTGCTCCCAGGCGACAGCCGCTGGATTCATTCAGCACAAGATGGGAGACAGCCCATTCCGACTATTAGGGCTGAAAGGAGCCTTGGGAGCCACCCAAGCTAAGCCCTCCGGGACCCGAGAACATATGTGGCTGAAGGTGAAAACAAGACCAGAACCCAGGTTTCCTCATGACCTCTCTGAACTACAACCTTTCTCTCTCCCTTTCCTCTCTCCTTAAATGCAACCTGAAATTGAGTTCTGAAATTTAAAAAACAAATTTTTTCAGTTTAAAACTGTGCTAAATATACACACACAGAGATTAGAGTCAAAAGGAGGTAAAGGTATGGTAAATGCCTAGAAATTCAAATTTCACCTTAAATAAAGTCATTGAATAGTATCCTCTAAGTCACATTACTTTAAGAAGGGGGAAATGAGGAACTCTTCCCTTTATGTTAGATCTGCCATCAGAAGGGAGTGGTCCACACGTGCTTTTCTTTAATGTATTACTGTTCCTTCTCTCAAAACTGCGTATATTACTCCTTGTACTTCTCTCACTTTCCTTTCAGACCAAACTGGCTGAAAGAAAAAGGCCTTATCTTATCTTTGCATGCCTCATGGTTCTTTGTATTGTTCTTGGCACACTGTTTGTTCTTCATAATGTTTTGGCATGGTGTTTACTCTTCATAAACATTTGCAGAATGACGGTGCAGAAAATAACTTGCACCTTACATTTAAAAAAATGTTTATGTAATGATTTTAGAGGGAGAGAAGAAGGAAGGGACAGAAGGGGAGAAGGAAAAGGAGAGAAAGAGAAAGAGAGAAAGAGAGAGAGAGAGATCGATTTGCGGTTCCACTTAATTTATGCATTCATTGGTTGTTTCTAGCATGTGCCCTTACTGGAGATCAAACTGCAACCTCGGCCTATTGGGACAGTGCCCTAACCAACTGAACTACCTGGTCACAGCTTGCATTCTACATTTTTGCAACTTTTCCCTTCACCACTTAAAGGAGAAAAGTCAAATAGCAAAATGAGTGTGCCATATCAACTGGAGACTTTAACAACCTGCGTTTTAAAAGAAAACACCTCAGGAAGCGGTGGGTTCAGACACACAACTCTGAAATTCAAACCATACAGGTAAGTCTGAACAGCTGAACCAAGTCTTTTGAAACAAGTTAAAAATTCAACCCACGCCAATTTTGGAAGTCAAATAAACGGTCAAATTGCATGTAAGCCAACTTCTCTTTCTATAATCAATTCATTGTTTTGAGTAAAAGAAAAAAAGAACATCTCAGACAATGTTTGTAAGAAACTGCCTGTTTGCTTTTCTGTAAAAGTGAGAGGGGCGGAGCAGTTTCCTAGACTTTTTTCCGAGGCTTCGACTAAAAAGCTAAAATGAGCACCGGTGCCAATAGCTGAAAACGAGGAGAAGAAGAACGCCATACCCTTGGCACCAGCTGCAGCAATTAAGCAAGCACCTGCTTTACGCTTCATCTGCTGTCAGCCTCCCTGCTTCACTCAGGCTGGATCCTGGGGTTTTTGAGAATAAATGCACCTAGTTGCACAAACACACAAACCTGCTCCTTTGTTTTTTTTTCTTTTTCCTTCTTGTCCCATTAACAGGGGCAAACTGAGTGGCACGAAGATCCTGACAAGGACAGGTAGTAAAGGCATGTCTAGAATCCAGAGTTTTAGAGGATATTGGGGGCAAATGTAACCGTGGCAATCAGCTCTGGTATGAGAGCACTGATGTATGGGGGTTGAGGGGAACCAAAAAAACAAGAAATTATCTTCTGAAGGGCGTGCCCCATGTAGTACAGGCTTCCCCCGCTAGGCGAGTGTTCTAGGAACCCATCTGTATCAGTGCACCAGCTACTGCTGTTGTGCCAGGCTGCACTGGGCTTCAGCGAATTTTTTTTGAAGACTCTTCCAATGTATTTGCCAATTTCACGATGGATGATTTACAAGGGCACCTGATCACATGGCTAAGTGTTCAGCAGTTTTTGACCAAAAACAGCATGACCCCTGTGCCCAACCCTTCCTATTCACCCAATCTCATCCCAAGCAGCTTTTTTTTTTTGTTTCCCCAGATGAAAAAACTCCTCAAAGGGGAACATTTTGCTGATGTGGAAGAGGTGAAGCAAAAAACAGCAGAAACACTAAAACACATCAAAATCGACGAGTTTAAAAGCTGTTTTGAGAAGTAGAAAAAACGTCCCAATGAGCGTATTGCATCAAATGGAGAATACTTTAAAGGTGACTGACATTTAAACATGTAAGAATACATATATAATTTTTCATAATCAACTCTGGTTTTTCTTGGGTCCCTCCTCAGGTGTATGCCGCTTGTACTAAGCAAGCGATTTCACCGCCCCAGGGAGACCCTGCAGATGATGTGGATGCGATTTTAAAAGGCAAGGTTTCAATCGGCTTCATCCTGAACTACAACTATGTAATAAAAGCAAGTTCCTCCGGAGAGATTTAGGTTTGAAAAAGATGCCATCCAATAGTTCTAGACTGTTCTCAGCACAAGACTAGCCTGAGCATCAAATGAGACACAAAAGAGGTGACAGTGAGTTGAAAACATGAAAGAATTATGCAAATGTGAAGCAGGTATTAATGTAAAACATGTTCATTGAAATCCATCCAATAGAAACCAGATAGTAAGCATATTTGTCCCTTGGAAGTGAATTAGCATTTTTCTGCGCCCTGAGCTATCATTTCCTCGCTCCCCTTTTATCCGTCTGTAAAAGCTGGCTAATGATGCCTCTTACATCAAAGGCACTTGGGCAGCTTAAATGGGACTAAATGAGATAATGTATGTGAAGCACCTTGCTCCATGCCTTGTACATAATAGACACACAATAAATGTGAATTTATTTCAAGGGGAAAATCACACACATTATCCTGAGAATTCTTCCTGCTTGTAGCCCATCAATAGATGCTTCACATTAATCACACGTTTTCAAGAAAGAAAAATGGAAAGGTCACCCTCAATCGGACATAATCAGTGAAGCCGACTGCTTCTCACGTGGAGAAAACAGACGTGAAACAAAGACATCCGCCCTTCAATCTGCCGGTGTCAAAGGAGCAATTGCTCTCTTCTCACACTGATTACCACCACCCTGTTCTCCTGGGGAAATGTTTAAGCTGCTTCCAAAGTCCCTCTAACAAAGCCAGACAAGACCAGCAGGAGAGATTCTACGAATGCAGCAAGAACTTTCCAGTACAAACAACAAGTTCCATGAGGGCAGTGACTCCTCTGTCTTCTTCCTGAGAAATTACCCCGGTTCTACCACTCACTGGCTATGTGCTACTAGGCAAGTTACTTCCCCTGCCCAGAATACAGTTTCATCTGTAAAATAAAGGTGATGATGACTTGTTATGGCAGAAACAAAGTGTTCACCATACCCTGTTTCCTTTTCCACATGGTCTTATACCTCATGGACATTTCCCAGACTCCCTTGCTGTCAGGTAGGACCGTGTGACTAAGTTCTGGCCAATGGAATATTGGCAGAAGTGATGCATTCTACATCCAGGCTTAGACTTTAGGAAACCCCCCATGGGATCCTACCTAAGTGCACGCTCTCTCCCTCTCCTCTGTTGGCAGGATGCAGAGTCCAGTGGTGGATTCCAAGGTCCTGGGGAAGGTGGGGGCATGAGCAAGCAATCAGCCTTTACCATACCAAGTCACTGAGATTTGGGGGTTGTTTGTGATGGCAGTTAGTCTACCCTGACTAATATAGCAATGGTGAGGATCAAACAAGATGATTGACTTATAAGCACCGTGTCAGGAATGTAGTAAATGTTTAATGAGTAACAGCTATTTATTGTTATGTGATATGTGCCCTGTGTTAGGTATGCGACTTTTCCCTTCCCATTTTCCCAATGCTGGTTCTTCCCCTTGATCCAGTGACCATGGCATCTCTGGATGTCTAGCTCTGCTTTGTCTTTAAGCCTGATCACAATGTTAATGCAGCGCTCCTCTCTGGACCTTGCTTTATTAATAGCATTTTCCTTCAAAAAATATATAGGGGTGGAGGGGATGCTTCTACTGGCATGATAATGATTGTGAAATGAGTCAGAAGCATGAGGCAGTCAGTCCACTGGCACCATTCATCACAGCTCCATTTTTGCTTTCCTTGCTCTTCCGTATAAAGACTCCGGGGCTAAGAGTTCAATTAGTTTGAGAACTGACTCCGATGAGCAGCACAATCTGCTCCAGTGGAAACAACATTTTGTAAAAACTTTCTGCTGAAATTTCATGAAACTTCCAAGTTTTAATTAGAAACTGGAGAACCAGATGGGTAGCAAAAGGAATTTAAGGTAATGAGGAAGCATTACCTTAAATATAGTAAGCTAACATAGTACTGCTAATATAGTAAGGTCAAAATCAAGAGCCATGTGCCCTGGCTGGTGTGGCTCAGTGGACTGAGCTCCGGTCTGTGAATTGGAGGGTTGCAGGTTCAAACCCTGGGCATGGCACATGCCTGGGTTGCGGGCCAGATCCCTAGCTGTGGGTGTGTAAGAGGCAATTGATCGATGTTTCTCTCGCACATGTTTCTCTCCTTCTTCTTCTCCTTCCCCTCAAATAAATAAAATCTTTAACAAATAAATAAAATCAAGAGCCATGTAACTAGCTGGACACTTAATCAGCATAATTTAAGAGCTCTAGGCCTCAGCATTCATGTTGGCAACACCCGATAGGTTGCTCATAGCAACCCTTCACAGTTACATGTCACTTTATAAAATCTCTCTCAAAGCTCCCGATTCACCTGCGCGGTAGGGTTGTAAGTATGGACCTCAAGGCTCCACAAAAGATCACACAGCTGGCAAAGCGCAGAGCAAGGACTCCTCACGCATCCTGGCCTAAAGGTTCTTTCCACTACACCGCAATTGCTTCTGCCATTATGAAAGCTTTATTTCTTTGGGTTAAGTCCATCTCCTAATTAATTGGTCATTCACAGGAAATCTTAACTGAATCTTAGTGTATAAGTGGACTTGTTCTGGCTGAACTGTATTTATGAGCAAGTGAGACGGGGAAAGGGAATATTTGGGGAAGTAGATGCAAAGCCCTAGAAACACAGTCTAAAAGCCACCGGGTGAAAGCATCTGTCCGCCGTTTCAAAGCACATGGCCTTGGAGAGACCTCCTGCTGTCATTCACACCCTGTGTCCTGCTGGGTCATCTCTTACCGCCTGAGATGAGGAGGTAGAGTAACAGACCCAGGTTAAAGGACCCCGTTAGTGTATGGCAAGGTGGGAAGGAAAGAAAGAGAAAATAAAGGATAAAAAAAACCCAACTTTACAATCTTCTTACGGTTTGCTCTGCCTGTGGAAGGACTCAAATTCTTCTGAAGCTAGTAAATACTGTGATTCTTGAACAACAGTGCTTTAAAGCTACTAATGCAGAGACGATCTAGAAATTTAAAAAACAAGTCCCAATCCAAGAAGGTCTTATATCACCTTAAAGTGTGATCTTTATATCCTAAAAATATTAGAATTCCTTATACTTGTCTAAGCATACATTTCAAAAAGTAAAAAACATAAATATCTGACATGTGTTCATTCTATATTTGTATGAACACATGTCAGAGATTTAGTCAACTCATTAGTGAAGGATGAAGAAGCTACTTCCAAAGAGAATTAGAGGAACTGGAACCACGTAGGCATTGGAGAAAAAACGCTGGAATAAGATGGTTGGATTGGATATAAAATTGGCCAGTGTCCTAGAGGCAATATAACCATCACCTGAGAATTTTGTATTCTACCTGTCAGAATTCATCTACTTTTCTACTGGGTACGAGTCTACAAGTGCAGGGTAACTTTAAAATGGGCCTTTCTTTGATCAACAGTAAGCAGAAATTCAAGCAAAGGTTCGCCCCTCCGCCCAGCTCGTTTCTAATCCTTGGGCAAGCCCTTAAAGAGGGCTCCACCGTGGCGCTGAGATGATACGCTGACCTCCCTCTGCCTTCTTTGCAAGTTTTGAGTTGCGGTGGCTCTGGTTGGGCTCAGGCAGGTAAAAATTTTTCTAGTTCAAATTCTGAGTTTCCTTTGAATGTGTGAGTTTGTTCAAACAATAAGAAAAGAAGCAGAATTAACATTTGTGTTAGTCTGCTAGGGCTGCCATAGCAAAATACCCCAGTCTGGCTGACTTAAACAACAGAAGTTCATTTTCTTAAAATTCTGGAAGCTAGAAGTCTGAGATCAAAGTATCAGCAGGTTTGGTTTCTCCTGTGAGACTTCTCTCCTTGGCTTATGGATAGCTGCCTACTCACTGTGTCCTCACATTGCCTTTCCTATGTGGGGGTACCCCTAACACTTCTTCCTTTTCTCATAAGGACACTAGTCCTATTGGATTAGGGCCCCACCCTCATTGCCTCCTTTAACCTAATTGCCTCCTGAAAGGCCCTATCTCCAAATACGGTCATATTGGAAATTACAACTTCAATATGAATTGGGGGAGAGGGGCACAATTTAGTCCATCACAGCATTTATTTAGTACTTTCTCTGAGCTACGACTTTCAAATACGCAACCTTCTTGAATGCTCACCCCAGCCCGAAGAGATGGGTGCATTTTACAGATGTAGTCCTGAAGTTAAACAACTGCCCAAGATCACCCATGTACCAAGTGGCGAGGCTGTCATCTGACTCTGAGGAAACCATGTCTTAGGGAGTCAGGTTGTGGCCCACCTTTGTGGAGGAGCTTAGGAAGCTCTAGAACGTCCTTATGTTTGCTACTTGTTGTGATCTTCTGCCCCTTGAGATGAAAGGTGCTGTGGGTTTGTCCTCTGGGCAGCAGCATCTAAAGAAGTCAAAGGGACTGAATCACAGCTGCAGCCAGTGCTCTGAGCACTAGAATTTCAGAGACCAGAAAAAGTGGGGGAAACCAACCACCAAGCTACCCCAAATTCCTGGGGACTGCAAGATGCAAGAAAAGAGGGTAAAGGCAGCTGATCGGTGACTGGGGTTGGTGGGAAAAAACCCGGAAGGGTCCTGAAGAGTTGGGAGAGACCATCTGAGGGGCTTCACGCAGTCTCTCACTCCCTTCTTCATGTCCTCCCTTGCTTATTCGATTCATATTTATTGAGCTCTTCCTGTGGCCAGCACTGCCAGGTGCTGGAGGACTTACAACTCCCAAGGCTCCTTTTTTTATTCTCCCTAAAGGCCCTTTTTAAGGAACAATAGTGTCTCCCACCGCCACTCCTAAAAAAAAAAGTCCTTACTAAGGAATGATCAATTAATTTTTCATTTTCCCGGGTTCAAGTCTTACCTCTGCCATTGGCTAGTTTATGAGCTGTTTATCTAACTTCAGCTTCCTTATCTGAAAAATGGGCTAATACCTAACTGATAAAGTTAAAAGAAATAAATGATACAATGTAATAGACATATAAAGGTTCTTAGCACAATACCTAATTCCCAAGCAAGGCCCAGTGAAGGGGATCAGAGTTATGTCACCTGCAAAGATGCCACTACTTTTAGGATTGTTTTGAGCTGAAAGCAAAGCTCCCTGTCCTTTTCCTTCCTGTCTAGAAGCAGGACATAAATTTTCCTTTGCAAAGGTAACACAAAGCTCCATTTGTAAATGTGTGTCCCTCTCCAATATAAATTTTATCACCTGAGAGGACTCCTCTCTGCAAAATAAACCCTACTAACTTACAACTCTTACTTACCTTACGTTTTCTAGTCACCTTCCTATAACTTTCCCACCTGGGGTTGAGGAGCACAGCCTGAGTCAGGAAGGTGGCTTTCCAGTCTGTTCTCCCCCCTCCTCAGGCCTGGTGTCTTCTCTCACCCCTCCTTCCTCAGTCATTCTGACAAGCTCCGGAGGGGTTCTCCTATAGGGTACTTTGGATCATGTGAGACAGCAGAACAATAAAAGCTTACTATGTGCTAACCATTTTCTTAGTTTATCTCACTTCTTCTCTGTAGCCATCTGTGAGGTGAGTACTAATAATTATCTTCATTCTATGGCTGAGGGAAACTGAGGATGAGAGTATAAAATCTTGCCCAAGGTCACTGAACAGGTAAATGGCAGTCAGTTCTTGAGTTGTAACTCCCTCACTAGATTGCATTGTACTGAGCTAGGATGGCCCAAGGGGTCTCCCAGGTATCCTGGGGAGCCTCCGGAGGCAGGGCCCGGTCAGCCTCAGTTCCTTCTGTGCCTCATATTAACACATGATACCGTAGAGACACTTTACATAGTACTTGCCTCACACAGATAAGGCCTCAAGAACTGTCTATAATTTCATATATGTCAAAAGTAAGGAATTACATGATAAACATTTTGGAAACAGAAGTCGGTTTAAGCCAAACTAAATGGTCTTGGACAAGTTGTTTAATCTCTGTGAGCTTCTGTTTCCTTATACGCAGCCTGAGGATGACAATATCTCACTGGCAAGGCAGGTAAGATGATCAGTGGAGCACCTGGCCTGCAGGAAGCCCAGCAAGTATTGGTTCCTCCGTCTTCCTCACTCTACTGCCGGAAGCAGTGGGGGCAGTGCCAAACGTGGGGCCAGGAGTGGGGCGGGTGCAGAAGCCTGATGCTTCCCTGCTGTTGATGCCCATCCTGTGGTCACTAATCCTGTGGTCATCACCAGTCCCGCCATCCCTTTGTCATTTTCTGGGGTCAAATTCCAAGCTTCTTGGGTCATCATTCCAACTGAAACTAATGGGTGCAATACAGGCCACAAGTCACAGGCAGCGATGGAAAGCTCTCAGTCCCACCGGAATGAGAGTACAAAGCCAGACAAAACAAAACAGCCTTTCTGGAGGGATAAGACTAAAAAGCAAAAGCCTGAAATCTCCAACATCATGAAGTTCAAGTTTCCAAAGCATGAACAGTCTAGTTGCATGTTTTTCCTTTTAATTTCAGAATCTTAAACCAAAACAAACAAAAAGCAGTTAATGGTCTCCTTGAAAAGAAGAAGGAGTGTCTGTTTTAAGAAAAAATGACTGCAAATAACTATCTTGGGAATGATTCTGGCATAAAGTAGAGGAAAAAAAAAAAAGGAGAGTAATCATTTTATCAACTTTATAGTTCAATTAACAAGTCCCATGCCAGGGCAACACCTATCAGAACCACCCCCAAATTACACTTCTGGCTCAGTTATGTTTCCTGGGCCCGTGACTTAGAAGCATGTTTGTTTTACTCCCTCACAGCCTTCTGGTTTTGCGATTCAAGTCTAGCCAGTGGAAGAGTGGTCCACTATGGTCTTGCTTGCATTTTTCAGTGTTTGGCTCTAAAACATTCAAATGTGTTTCCAGAGAAAATGCTAAAATATTTTTAGCATTTAATATACTCATACTTTATCAGAAATATTTTGGGGTCATTTGCTTCTGTATACTTTCGATGTAAACTTTGCCACACGCATCTTGCTTAACCGCAGTGTATGTGTCTACCACAAACAAGAGGAGAAAAACAGAGTCTCTCTGCACTTTGATTTTCACAAGCTGTTTCCCCTTTCTGAGAAGAGAAATTCAAAAGTTAGAGAATGTTAGTGCTGTAAAGATGGAGAAACTGCCCGGCTGGTGTAGCTCAGTGGATTGAGCGCGGGCTGGGAACCCAAAGGTCCCGGTTCGATTCCCGGTCGGGGCACATGCCTGGGTTGCAGGCCAGGTCCCCAGAGAGGGCCATGTGAGAGGCAACCGTACATTGCTCTTTCTCCCTCCCTTTTCCTCTCTCTAAAAATAAATAAATAAAATCTTAAAAAAAAAAGATGGAGAAACTGAGGCCTAAGGGATGCAGTGCCTTCTCTAGGGCCGCACCGCCTCTCCACAGTTCTCGCCAAAGTCAGTTTGTTTTGGATTCTGTATGAAGAGCATTCAGCTTTCCTGAGTTAATGGATTATTGATTACTATTCAGAAAAATGCACAAAGGAGTTTTTTATGTTCCCCACTATGAGAACTTCTTTTATTCCTTCTCAGTGGGAATGCTAAGAGCATTTGGGGCAGGACAATTCTTCGTTGTGTGTGGAGGTCCCAAGAGTTTCAGGGTGTCAGCATCTTCAGCCCAGCAGTTGCAGCCAGGGTAACAGCAGCCATGCCCTCACACAAACTCGGCCTAGGGAGGCAGTGCTGCTCTGAGTGGATACCCACAGCACCTGATGGGGATTCTGAGCCCGAAATGATGAAAAGTCCTCGCCCTCCCCCCAGGGGCTTCTGAAATAACTCTCCTCACTACTAATCATTCATGCATTCTGTCTTTGCAAGTTTCTTGATCACCCAGGAATAGCCACTAGTTGATGTTTATCCATTCCCCAGCTGCAGGCATACAGTGCAACATGAAGCAGGAGGCAACTAAGTCCAGTGTTTCCAGCAGTCAGGACACCCAAATAGCTACTTACCTGTGGACGTGCGAGAACCTGCTCAGCATTCTCCTTGTTTTCCAGTAGTCTACTATCTAATGGGGTTCCTGGAAGGGGCAGTTTCCATGTGTAGGATCCTTATTGATCATCTAGCACAAGAGCCTTCTTTGAAAACTAGAGCCAATAACATGAGCTGGAAGAGTCTCTTCCTTTGGGGGTGTAAGCAATGGTCTCCAATCCATGGCCAATTCAGTTTCTACTCAACACTGAAGACAGTCATGAAAATGTATACATTCAGCACACTTAACTTTGGTAACAGAAATTAAGCAAAAGCTGTTGTTTTTTAAGGAGTAACAAAAAGTACCAGCCCACATCTCTAAACTATCTTTTCTCTTTTACAAGGTGATTTGAGTTATTTCTCCTAGTTAATGATCACTCAATCACAGAACGGAAAGATAAATAGCGTGGTGATGGAGAGCACGAAACTTTGGGTGATAAGCGCAGAATGCAATGCACAGACAATGTATTATAATACTGTACACTCGAAACTTGCATCATCTTACTAACCAGTGCCACCCCAGATTTAATAAAAAATAAAAACTGTTATTAGAAATAAACAGAAAGATAAACAAATTCCTGGTGCCCTCAAAGAGGCTTTTTTAAGGAGTACAATTTGCTGCTTTTTATCCCATTCACATGGGTTTTACTCTGTGATGGGCTTGGAATCTTGGTAAACTAAGTATCCCACTGGATTCAGCCCTGCTTTCTTTCCCTCATTAAATTTCCAAGGGGCGTTAAACAATGCAGCTGAGGATGATGAGGGTGACAGTGACAACTAACATTGACCATGAATTTATAACGTGCAAGGCACGGTTGTTGGTGCTTTAGAACCATTACCCTATTTAATTATAACATATGTTGTTTGGCTACTACAGACTCCCAATTTATAAATGAGGAAACTGAGGCACAGAGACTAGACAGCTTGCCTCAATTGCATAATTATCCTTTAGGGAGACCAGATTTTGCCACATTTGCCAGTAAATACATTTTTATACAAGAAAGTGAGGAACTTTTGGTGAGGAAGGGGTTAAGATAATAGCCCATTTGCATGCTGGGAATTGTAGTCCAAAAGCAGTGGCTAGCCAGTGAAGAAGCACTGTGGGCCTCCAAAAGGTGCCCAGTGCCCCACACACAGCCCTTTGGCTAATACCATGGACATCAGAGTCAGGAAGCTGGGCCAGACCCCAGCGCCACTCCTCACAGGCTACCGGACCCTGGGCAAGCTACTTAACCTCTTAGGCCTAAGCTGCCTTTTCTATAGAGAAGAAATAATAATAACAACAATATCTAGCTCATGAGATTATTATGAGGATTAGATGCATTAATATGTTTAAAGTGCTTAGAACAGCAGCTGGCACATAATATACATTCGGTAACTGTCAGCTTTATTATTGCCTTCTCAATATCCCCCTTGGCCAGAGTTCCATTCTCTTGAACCATAAGAATTGAAAATCCTCTGATTAAGAGTTTAGGTGTCCTATGAGACAGTATCCATAGCTATTGATCTAAATGGTCCTCTGGTCATTTCTCTCTAAAAACCATGAGGAGGGTTTGGGGTGATAGGCTGGGGCAGAGGGAAATGGTATTAGCTAACAGATCCTGGCACACACCCCATAATGAGTGTCCCTTGATTTTGCCTGTCCAGCATCCATCCTCTCTGCTTCTGTTAGTAGCACCAAAGTCTCCTTTGGGAGCCACCCCTCTCTCATCTTGTGCACTCTCGGTGGATTTGCCACCAAGCTGCCCTGCCTTCCTATGGCAAAGAGGCAGGCACCAGACACAACTCAGCCCATCACTCTCTCCTCTGGGGAGGAACATGGGGCTGAGAACCTACTGGAATGGATTCACCTGTGGAAAATGCCCATTAGTTCCTGCCACCTAGAGCCCCGAGCTCCCACATGTCTCACCATTTCTGAAGCCTGGTTGGACAGCCCTTCCTTGAATTCTGCGAGTGACTCTATCACCAAGGCAATAAGGCCCTTTTGTGTTTAAAATGACAGAGTCCATGTCTGTCACTTTCTACCAAAGCTTCCTAAGTGACACACTACTTCCACATAATCTTTAAGATCTGGCCCTCTGCTCACTGCCCTCTACCCCCTTCCCATCTAATTTTGGTAGCGTTATCAGTAGTAGTTGGACGCCTTCTTTGTGACATGGCTTTTATGTGCATTATCACTAATCTTAATACCAACAACACAAAGATGGCATTACTTCTGCTTTATCAATGTATAAAATGAGGCACAGAGAAGCAAAGCAACTTCCCCAAGGTCACACAGCTGGTAAATAACAGAAAGGATAATCCAACATATCTAACTGCTGCCCTCAATCAGGATGTAAAATTTACTGGAATTGAGATCAACATTTCTCTGCCATTTCACAGACTCCTGGGATGGGTGTAGATCTTTAGTATCCTCTAATGCAACGTTTCCTTTCCCTCCTTCCCCTCCTCCCTCCCTTCCCTCCTCCCTCCCTTCCTTTCTCCCTCCTTCCCTTCCTTCCTTATTCCTTCCTTCCTTCCTTTGTCATAAACTGATTGATTGTAAGAAACATTTTATATCACGACCCTGCACAAACACACAAACACACACACAACAGAAACAAAGGTTCCATAAGGCAATAGTTACTCTTATAGGTGCAATGCAGTCCTATTTTAAATCCAAAACTATTTCATTCTTTAAAAGTCTACTTATACAACCTGCTTATACTAGATTGATTTTGCAACTCACTAATGCATCTGACTCGCAGCTTCAAAACCCTGCTCTGCTGAGAAAACTGCTTAAACTGACACTGAGCTTGCATGTCAAAGTGTTTGAAAAAGGAGGCAGGGCCAAGCTGGATCTTTTGAGTCTCATAATAATGATTTGTTTACTTGCACGATATGTGTTTCCTAGGCCACATCAGCCTGAGGGGAAAACTGGGATCAGAATCACAGCACAGACTGTTCCTCTCTCTCTCTCTCTCTCTCTCTCTTTCTCTGCTTTCACTGGCTCTACCAGAATCGCCAACTCCTCCACAAAGACCCCTGCACAAAGACCCCTCCAGTCTCTGAGGATGCCTAAGGACCTTTGCCCATGTGCTCCCACACAGCACACTTTACCCCTCACTCGCCCTCTCTTCTGCTCCAGCTGCCTGCTGGGATCATTTGCCAGTTTCTCTGATGTCTGTGGGGCTGTCACTGCTGCTGGGCCACTACGGTGGGGCTGCTTCCCATGGAAAACCCAGTGACTTCGGTGATGCGCAAGCCCAGGGCCTGGATAGGGATGTATCTCCTGTGCCACAGTCCTGTGTACTCCTCCTCGTACCCAAAAGTAGTGCCTTGGTGCCCACCAAACTAGAGAAAACTCCCTTTGTTGCACAGATCCCAAAGTGGACTGATGTGGATTTCTCTTACCCTCTCTAACTTATTCATGTTCAAGGGCAAGGGGCTAGACAAAATCTCCATCTGGTATTCGCAACCACCTTCTTTTTCTCCAACTCTGGACCTGTCCTTGGACCAAGTTTGGATGTTGCTACTCTCACCCAAACTGGTGAGTTCTTTCTTTCCCAGAAGTCTCCTTGGTTCCCCCATGTGAATAGACTCTTGGCAAGGCCACAGCCTGTCACCATGCCCAGAAGTGCCGCTGCCTGGAGCAAGCACAGACTTAGGCTAACCCCGTTTCTATTTGAGAGCTTTGCTTCCCAGGTGTCAGGAGTCACATGCTAAAATTCAAGCCCTGTTGCGATGATGATGATGATGATGATGACCACCACAAATTGTTCTCACGCATCAGAATCCTTGCTATGCACTTTAGATACATTACTGTATTTCATTTTCTCAATAATTTATGTGACACATACTATCATTATCCTCATTTTACAAAGAAGAAAACAGTGCCCTAGAAAGGTTAAGTAGCCAGCTCGTGGTCACATGGCTGGCAAAGGGAAGAGCCAGCCCTGGGCCCGCTCAGCCACTCCTCTGCAACTGGGACTGGGCGGTGAGCTGCCTTGGCCAAGGCCTTCTAGCTTTCCTGGGCCTCCTTCCAGCTCGGCTTTCATCCTTTCTAGGCCCCTGTCCAGAAAGCCCCAGGTGGGGTGCCAAACCTTATCTAAAGGCCTTCAAGTGGGTGGAAACCCCTAAGCTTCCACCTTCCCACTTCCCATATCCTCTCTGTACCTTACCAGGGCTTCCAGAGCGGGATTTGCCAGGAAGGGAAGCTTCATCAGCAATAGAACCCCATCCCCAGGCCCCTCAAGACTTCAGTATAACTACTTACCCTCCCCTCTGTGGTCCCCTCCTCAGGCCCAATTCTGGAGCATGGAAGTGGTTTCTCTTCCCTAAAAGACCACCATCATTCTGCATTACACAGTTAACATTCTGCCTGATCTCAGTGGGTGTTTTCATTGAATAGAGAATTCAAGTCTGGGCTTAAATGCCATAGAAAAAGAAAAAGTCACTGTTTTTTCAGAATGCCCATTGTAATTTGTCCTTTGAGTCCTCCCCACTGTCCCCTCCACCCTCCACCCCCCACCATGGTCCTTTTTCCACTTACACTGACCAACTGAACCGCCAGATAAATACAGCTGCGAAGTGCACAGTTTGAAAGACCACTCACTCACCCTTGCTTTGACAGTGTCCGCAGAGCACAAAGCCAAGGGCTGATCAAGCAGTGAAACATAGGGAAGGAATTATCCTGTTTGACTACACCCATCAGTTTAAAAGTATCTGCCAGCGTCACCCCATGCAGAGTGGCGGCTCTGCCACTCCCCGTCTGTAGCGTGTGGGGACTGGATCTGAGAATCCTGAGGTCCTGAAAGTTCTCGGGGTCTTTATTTTATAGTCACAAGAGACATCGTTTACAAGTCGGATAACTTAGGGGGTGGGTGATCGTTTGAATAAAAATGATCCTCTATAAAATTTTCACCACACAATTATTTTATGGAGCAAGTTTCCACTGTGTACTTGAAGCAGAAAATACTGACTTGCAGCCAACTGTTAAGTGACACTTTTACTGTTCAAACGGGACTTTCCCGTAGGTCACGGTTTCTAAGAACCTTGGGATAATTCCTTCCCTTCAGAGAGTCCTTGACAGTGAAGCATTAGTAGAATCCATTCTAAAATCACTACTTCTCTTGGACTGAGTTTTGTATTCTTTTCTGTAAAAATTGTATTTACAAACCCTCAAAAACTACTTAATTATAATAATCTGGTCCTTTTGAAGCACAAACCGGATTATATCTCTCTTCTCCTAGAACACTCCAGAGATTTCCCATTGTTCTCCAGGGTCATGGCCAGGTTGTGGCCAGGCCTTTACGTATGCTATTTGCTCCAACCCAGGAATGTTCTCCCCAACCCTCTCTTTTATTCCCACTTACCTTGGAATGCAGCTCACTTATTACTTCTTCAGGGAATTGTCAGATCCCTTTATAATAACTCTGAGGTGCAACCTGAAATTTCTTTGGCTGAGCACGTCCGGACCAGAAGAGCCTCCACACTCTATTGCTGCTCACAAGGGCATGTGGGCTGCTCACCACATGCTCGACACTGTCCAGGCACTGGATTCACAGCAGGGTCTCCACCTTCATGGAGCCTCCAGTCTTCTGGGTAAACAGATGATAGTCAACTACAGGAATGAACAGACTACCACTGCCCTCCCCTTACAGATGTAAATGAGTGATTGGAGTAAGTGTGCGGCATGCTACGGGAGGGAACAGGTAGAGCATCAAGCTCCCAAGTAAGACGAATTTATGTCCTCATCACACATTTGCTCAAACAATCCTTTGACTACTTTCAGTCTGAGAAGCTGAGAGAGAAAGGATCGTGGATTGCTGGACCCTGGGCCAGCTTGAAGGATGGCCTCCTCCAGCACAGTAACAGGAGTAAGAATAAGATGGCCACCCTAAGAGTCTCCCCAAGCTCTTGGACTATACCGCCCTGCCCCAATGCCAGCACTTTATTTATTTCTTCTTTAAATGCATTTCCACTTCCAAAGGTGCATACCCTTTTCCATCAAATACAACAGTAGTCTAGCTGGCCTACCATTTTTAAAAATTATTTTTTAATCCTCACCTGAGGACATTTTTTCATTGCTTTTTGAGAGAGAAGAAGAAGAGAGAGAAAGAGGGAGAGACATTGATGTGGGAGAGAGAACACCATCAGTTGCCTCTCTCATGTGCCCCAACTAGGGATCAGACTGGAACCAGGGCATGTGCCCTGACTGAGAATTGAACTCACAACCTTTCAGTCCACCAGACAACGAACGCTCCAACCAGCTGAGCCACATCAGCCAGGGCTAGCCTACCATTTTGATTTTTTGTTCATAATATTTCTAGAACATCTAGAAATCCAGAGACGTCACCTAATTTATGGCAGAACTGGGACCTCAAAGCAATGTCTCGGTCTCCCGCTCTCGGTCCAGTGCTTTCCCCATCCTGTCTCAGCCTCCTGGGCTAAGCCTGGCCTTTTTCAAAGCCCTGAGAAGCCAAAGTTGGCTGCCTCCTGCTGACAGGGAGTTCCTTCCAGCTTTGGGTGCTACTGTTAAAGAAGAGAGAGTTCCAGAAGCGAGGAGGGTGGATTATGCAGAGAGCCAATCTATGCTTCTATTTTCCTCCCTCATGGGAATGGCTTGCACATTGGGGGTGAGGGGGTGAGGGGGGGACTATGAGAACCAATAATTCATGACAGTTGATAAGTGTCAGAAAAGTATTTACTCACATTCATTCCCCGAAAGTCACCTTCTCCACGGGTTCTTTTTTGTCTTTCAACGATGCCATCAGTCAGGTGAACTCAGCAAGAAAGACCAAGGTTTATGCCAAATGCTGCAGAGGGAGAGAGTTTCATTTAACTTCATTTTCCCAGCCAGGGCTGGCTCCCAAACCAGTTTTTCTGACTAGGTTGTTTGCCACATGAAAAGCAAATTCCCAGAGGTTTCTGAGATTGCTGAGATTGGATGCAAGATGACGGCTGCCACCCACCCGCCCACCCACCCACTAATAAGACATAATGCCGTCCTATTTTTGGTAACAATTAAAGAGCCTCCCGGTGCAAGCAGAAAGCTGTTTATTTTGTTACATCACTTCACTTTGCCTTCGAAGGCTGGTCTGTGCTCAGTGTTTTCCTGGTGATGCAAGTCGGCTCTCTCCTCCGGCAGTTGGATCCCTCCCATCTCGCAGCACCTCACAGGTCTCTTCTCCGAGCAGTGCATTGCTGGAGCGAGGAGCCTCTCACGAATCAGCTGCAGGTCCCTGTTTTGAAAAGCAGAGATACAGAGGCAAAAGAAAAGGGTGGACTCCTGTGTGACCTGGTCTCAGAGCAAGGCAATCACCAGCTGAATTCCAGAAGCCCTGTTCATGTTTGGGGAGATTTTTTCGACTGCATGGAATCAGAGAGAAGCCAAAGGATGGGAAATGCCTGCATCCCCCTGAAAAGAATTGCTTATTTCCTATGTCTCTTATCTGCGCTTTTGCTGACTGAGGGGAAGAAACCAGCGAAGCCAAAATGCCCTGCCGTGTGTACTTGTACCAAAGATAATGCTTTATGTGAGAATGCCAGAGCCATTCCACGCACCGTTCCTCCTGATGTTATCTCATTGTAAGGCCCGTAAGCATTTGCTATCTAATTTACGATTTAAAAATTCCAGCCGATGTATTTGGGGCTTTGTATTTTCTGGTAGAAGGGCTTGGAGAGAGATTCCTCTTGCACACTTGGCCATTTGACAGTGCTAACATTTTGCTGCATTTAGGAATTTTGATTTTTATTAGCTGCTATGGAACATGTTCAGATGCCCCCCACCCCTGACCATTATTATGAGAAACCTGTAGCAGATTCATTTCTCCTACTTCATCTGGGAAGGAACAGTATCGTACTTCATAAAAATAGTGTCAAAAATAGTGACTGTTTTGCTAAACCGGATTAACATAAGGTTTGTTCTGTGTGTGTGTGTCTCTCTCTCTATGTCTGTGTGTTTGTTTGTTTTCTTTCAGATCCTTTGTGAGATCTGGTTTTACTGAAATCTCAGAAGGGAGTTTTTTATTCACACCATCGCTGCAGCTCTTGTGAGAAATATTTATATCATGACTATTTTTAATATAGCATATATTTGGATAAGCCTTCTAGTAAAACAATCTTAACATTAATTTTGTCGAATGTGATTGTATTTCTGGGAAGAAAAAGAGTATCAGTAAAGTGAGAGGTACATGGGTTTTTTGGCAACTTGACCCCAAAGGTGCAGGTTGATTCTTGCAATGGTAAATTTGCTAACCTGTAATGCTGTCTACTTTCATGGTTATTTATGAAGTTATGGGAACGTTGCAACAATGATTCCAATTCCATTCCAATATTTTACTTTCATTTTTGACTTGGGAACTTTGGTTATTTTGCCCTGGAGTTTTTGAATGAGTCAATACAGAACCCGGCATAACATATGTGCTCAAGATGTTGTCTCCGGGGATCCGGGGCAGGCTGCTACTCTGTGTGATTTACCATGTGGGGGGGGCGGAAATCTTGGTTCTTTCTAGGTAATTCCTTAAAAGATTGATTCCAAAGAGATTGTTTTCTAATCTTATCTAATTTATATCTAGTCCCCTTACAAGAAGGGAAAGAAAATATTAATACAGGACAGTGCAAAGGATTAGTCTTTGCTGTGTGTTTTGAGTTAGCCACGAGGGAGCTACATATCCAGTCTATGTCTCAAAATAGTCAGAAAATAATATTTGACTCAGAGCTCCCCACAGGCATAATGTCACATGTATGAATTTTTTCCAACGTGTACTGATTGGCTATTGGAGTGCTAGTTCTCAGAGTAGGACCATGTGGAAGTCGAGGGGTCCCCTGTGCTCAGGTGTCAGGCAAGCCTGGGGTTGTATTTAACATCCTCCCAGAAGGGAATTAGCCAAGTTGATCAACTGAGTTTTGGTTATCTTAACTGTATGATTCAGGATCCAAGGGTTTGGAGGGGGGGGTTTGGGGGGGGAGGGCAATTGTTTGTTTCTGTTTTCTTGCCTTAATTGGCCACTTTGGCAGTGTGGGGTTGTATACATACAGAGGCAAACAATATGGATTTGAAATTGAAGAGACCTGTGTGGAAATTTCACCCCACCACCCACTAGAAACGAGCTTGTAATCTCTGTGCAAATGATTGAACCTCTCTGAGCCTCAGTCTCCTCATCTGTAAAATGGAGGTGACAACACAATGAAGGAATTTTTATCAGAGATAAATAAGATTTTAGTAGATAAAATGTTTGGCATAGGGTCAAATGGTCACACATTTATAAATGGTAGGTTTAAAAATTTTAACATAAAGCTAGCTAAAAAAAATCACTTAATCTATTGTTTTATCTATGTGAAATCCCAAAACTGGTTTGACTATTTTATTAAATCACAAACCTGATCAGGTGTTTTGATATTATGTAACAGTGTTGGCTAATGTCTTTCTACTAGCTAATGTCTTTGAGTGATTAACAATTGAGAAGAATATTCCTAAGGGACTTATGTATTTGACTGATGGCTAATAGTATGATTAGGGGAAGTATTAGCACATCACACAAACCCAAAATACATAGTCGTTAGCACGGGAAGCGGCAGTCTCCAATGCTGGTATTCTTCCATACAATAAGATTTGGTTGTACCCGATAAAGTGCTAAATTGTGCTTATATTGTTTATTTGTTAAGTAAATAAATGGCCCATTTAAGAAGCATCCTTTTCATAAGCTAAGTCACCTCTTTTCCCCAGGATAAATAGATCAGTTCTTAAAATTCAAGAGGTCTCAGTGGACACATCCTACTCATATTCTGACACTAGATGACCTTAACCATGACACCAAAAGCCTGAATCGATGGGCCTGATCGGGGAGCACATCTCCACTTTGCTTCTGCTGGGTGGACCCAGCCCCGGCAAGCACAAATGCTGGACAATGATATAGAAATAGTTCCCGGCTGCTGCAGGGCAATGTGATTACACGTATTTAGAATCACAGAGGGAAGCCAAGGAACTGGTTTTTAAATAGCCCACACAGAGCGTGTGCCATGCCCCTGTGTCCCATACTCCGAGTTCCTATGGAACATTCCAGCCCTTATTTCTAAAAGCAGTTCGGGTTTCAGAAATAACAAAAGGGAGAGTAATTTTTGCTCTGTATGTCCTGACTTAACTCATTGGCTAACTTCCACATGGAAGATTTATGCCAGGGCTGATCTTATGCAAAATTGGCAGGGGTCAAATAATCATCTCTAATTTCTAGGACCCTGTTTCCTAAAGATTATGCTCCCCATTCTTCTTGCCCAGTGTTCTCTGCTTCCTCCCATCCTCAGGACAAGGTCTAAATGGCTCATTTTCACTGAGGAAATAAATGCTAAGCTTCCAAATATGAACTGTGCTGTAATCATAATAATGGTGGAAATGGATAGGTCACAGACAAGAAGAGTTCTTCTGTGGCACAGAGCCATCCAGGGCTCCGAAAACCCCACATAAGCCGCCAACCCCCATTAGAACAACGACCTGGGGCCTTAATCTGCCTTTGCACAATTCTTGCTGTCGGCTCAGGCCTGGCTCACACCAGCCATTGCTTGGGGCTTGTAATGAATTCTAAAGGCATTTGTGACCACAGGTTACCAAACTGATCTGTTAGGTCCTGCAAAGTGATAAACTTCAGAAGCAATTCTGCTTGATTGGCATACAAAGGCAGTTGGTTTCTTGCCTGTTGTTGAACAGGGAAAAGAAATGTCCTATTCCTATCATCTACCCTAATAACCTGATAATTTCATTATGGCCCGAAATGCTTTTTCAGAACTTCTGTAGAGACATGAGAAGTACTTTTTGAAATGTCAGCCTGGGGTACTGAGGGAAGCAGACATGGCTCCTCCCTAAGTTACGCACAGCGTCTGGGGAAGGCCGTGGCTGGCAGTGTGGTTGGAGAACAAGAAAAAACAAAAGCCCCCACGCACTAGAGATAGGAGACAAAGACTAAAATTATCCAGGAAAAATCCATCCAATTACTTTTATAAAACGTATTTTGTTTTAAATATCTAATTTATTGTTTTAAACAACAGCAACAGAACCTTTCTCAAGAAAATGCAATTTCATTGATGTTTTCCACAGGGCCAGTTGTGAAACAGAACCAATGAGAACAATTATTCATTCTAGTTTGCTTTTCATGACAGGGAGTGATGCTTGTAGTGAATGCAATTTACAGAAATAAATGTGTTTTCACACATTACAGCCCTGTTCTTCTCAACTACAGACTGAAGTTCCCAATGATATAGACTCATTACAGAAGTAAAATTCAAATTTAAGAGTGTAAAATGTAGCCACAATGCCATTTGTTTATAAAAGTTTTAATAACCTCAATGCCTCTAACCCTTAAGGGAGTTCTAGTTGTAAGAAGTAAATTTCAGGGTTGGTGTTGGTATGATGCTTTAAAAAATCTCTGTATAAAAATTCAATGTGGCCAGAAAAAATTTGTTTTTTCCAGTGAGATTTTTATCTTGTTTGAAGCAATAGAACTGATCCTTCTGGTGGGGGGTCACAGGGGATTATTATTTCTTTTATTAATCCACAGTCAACATATAAGTACATAGTCTGTAAGATATCAAAAACTAAAAATGAAAATGCTAAAACATGAACAGATAAATAGTAAGTCCATCCTTACTAAGGCTTTATACTTCAGTCCTTCAAAATATTATTTGTCCAGGAAAAAATATCCATGGCCTATCTCACCTTTGCAGTGATTGGTCTCTTTTTCTATTCCTCCTTATATTACAAATGTAAGAAAAATGTAGCAATCTTCAATGACTACTCAAGCTAGACCTATCAGCTAAGAGGATTCTAGAGGAATTATTAGCTGGTTATGGATGAGCATGTTTTAGTTTGTGCCCAGCTGATGCCCCCACCATGGACCAAGGGGTAAAAATTTTAGTCATTTAGGCTGTTTTGCCTACCATTTGCCCAGTGACCCATCCCCCTGATTTTTAACCCTTTAATTAATTGTTGTGACTATATAAACCAGCCCTATATGACACATGTTTTCTCTGAAAGTATTTCATTCTCTCAATTATTCAGGCAAGAAATTTAGGAGTAACCTGCCCCTTCTCCCTCACTGTCCACTTCCAACTAGACAAGTCTCCTTTCAAACAGCAGGAGAATCTGCCACCCGCTCTTTACTTTAGGGCCATGGCTTCATTCACTCCGTCACAGGCTGTGGGGGGAGCTTCTGTGCTGTTCTCCCCAGTTCTGGTTCCCATCCTACCCACCCCACTTCGTGTTACCTTCCTGAAATACAGGTCTCACCTGTCACCCTCATCCTTGGAAGCCTTTAAAGAATGGGTCCCTAAAAACAGAGAGTCTGAATACCTGAGTGGACATTAATAGAATTTGGCAGTTTGTCCTGGGTCAGGGTCATCTCTCATAATATTGACATCACACACACACACCAAGCTCTGAACAGACGGAGGTACTTCCTTCCCTTACCTCTGCTTTCTCGAGTTCCATGGGCTTTGTTGATGTCTCTAGAACTTTCTGTCATTTATTAGAGCTATTTGTGCTATATCTGCCTGTGTCTCCCATGAAGGATTATCAATAGTTAAGCTCCTAGACAGGAGCCTGGATGTTGCAAGCCTAGACCTTGCTTACCATACATTTGTTGAATTCAAACTATGAGTTCCTAGATTTTATACTACAACGACTGTTTTCCTATTAGTAGATAGTCTTGGTTATGTTCACACTCGTATGTTTGGTCTTGCTGTTATATTTCACAGGAACTCATACTTTGGAGGTCTAGAAAGTGAGCTGAACAACAACAAAAAATGTGAAGGGATATCTGCTTATGATGTTACGGCGTCAGACTTCAACAGAGATTTCCAGTGTAGCAGAATTTGAAAGGCAAAGCACCCAAAGCCTGTCCGTAGACCCACTGCCTGAAACTCTTTTGTCCCGCTCTGACTTCCTGTATTCCTCTGGCACATAAAAAAGAATATTGAGGCTCTTAGATTCTTTTTTATTAAATGTATTGGGGTGACATTGCTTAATAAAATTGTACAGGTTTCAAGTGGACACATCTGTGATACTTGCACCTCATCTGCACTATTGTATTGTGTGTCTAGCCTCTTAGGGTCTTCACTTGATTGTGGAGGCTGACGAGTCGCCCTGCGAAGGGCAGAATCCCCACTTCTCCAGTCTGACAGGACAGCCGAAGGGCAATACTGGTTAAGTCAGCATCGTTAAGATGAAAGAAATTCCATGAACACAGAGATAGTTTCCTTTTTGACTGAATTACATTTGCTTAGCCAAAATCAGTGTTTATTCATTGTATAGCTAGCTGCAAGCAGTAACAAAATGAAATCCGAAGCCTCTCATTTCAGCAACCACATTGCGGGGTCCTACTGTGTAGCAGGCACAGCACTGGGTTTTGTGAGGGACACAGAGATAAGTGGCATCTTTCCCGTCCCACCTTGAGATGGCAGCTCCAAGGTGGCAGGGATCCCTGAAGCGGCAAACTGTGTTTTGCCTGTATTGGAAAGGATTGTAGGGTAGTCTTGATAAGCTTTCTTGTTTTGTTCAATGGTATTCAGTTGATTGGTGATGATGGCGATGCTTGCCAGTTGTTGATTTTGAGGCTGATGCAGGCTACAAAATAACTGCAGAGGCTTTATAATGACAGCTGTGACATCAAAGTGGCCAACCCCAGTGGCTGGCAATGTGACAAGCAGCAAAGAACACCAAGTTTTTGTGGTCAGATAAACATGGGTTCGCATCCCCACTCTAGTTCTGTGATTTGGGGCAAGCTTAATCAAGCCTCGTTATCTGCATCTACAATATGTGGAATAACCACAGCACCTATTGCACAAGATTACAGTAAGAATTAAATGGAACAATACACATAAATTGCTTGGCACAGTTCCTGTAACTTGATAAACATCAGCTTTTATTATAGTATCTGAAAATCGCTTTAATTTAAACAACCATAACATCAGATTAGCACCTGATCGTACAAGCTGGGTTTGCCTGCAGTCCCAACTTTAAAATTTTGCTGTACCACACATAGGTCTCCATCAGAACCTGCTACAAAATCTCTCCTTCAAACACTTCTCACATGAAACGTTAGCTATTTACCCGTTCGGGGGTAGTGCGAAAAGGAAAAACAGAACCCTCTCACTTCTTCCTCATGAAAAAAAAAAAAACCTAGCACCGCATTGTGTAAAACCTATCGATTTTGTTTAAAATAATTAGCTTTGACCAGTCTTCAGATGAATGGTTCTGTGGTAGGATGGTAAAAAGCCTGAACTAGAAGTCAGTAGACATGAGTTTGAAATTCGGTTCAGCTAATAATGGGCTGTGTGACCTTGGGTTGGTCACAACATATCCCTGGGCCTCAGATGTTATATATATGTAAAATACCGGAGCTAGATTAAATTATGGTTCCCAAATCAAATGCCAGTGGGGGTGGGGGTGGTCAGGTAAATGCAGAAAGCAGTTGGGTGTAATACAATAGAGAATGGCGTGACTGCTGGACGCCAGAGAAGACACATCGTATCTAAAAATGACATCCTCAGCCCAACAGAGTATTGCTGATGAGAACATGGTACTGAACAGGGGGCTGTATTTTCCTAGTTTTCAAGGGAAGGCAGAAGTCTGGCAACAGATTTTGAAATAAGATAAAAGACCAAACAAAACATAAGTTGGCATCTGAGAGCTTCACATTTAATTAACTAAGGTCTTTTCCTAGCTTAAAACTCTATTATATTCTCTTTTACAAACAGAGTTATTTTGATAAAATATAGAAAATGGCCTTGTTAAGGAAATGGACACAATTTATTGTATTAATTCTAATAAACCAGTAAATTAGATTGTTAATTGACGAAGTTGCATAGTATGAAATTGGCTGTTATGAAGTTAGTGTTCAATTTCCCAAGCAGGTCCACTGCAACTTCACCATGTCCTTCCCATGGTGTCTGACGGCAAAACAGTGCTTCAGGATCCCTTCCACAGGGCAAGCGTTAAAGAGGAATTTGGGGGCCCATTTACCTGGTAAGATGGCAGGTGTTTTCCCATGTAAAATGTTATTAAAAAGCAACAAGGCTTAAAAAAAATAAACAGGCCAGAATTTATATGTACAAAGAACGCCTGGCTTGCAGAGAACTCCTTGTAGGACGTCACAGATTCTTCCCACCGGTGCTCCCGCGGCTAAATTTTTCTAGATCCTTCCTTGAGAATTGTCCACACTGTCAGTTTGCAAGCCATGCAATAAAACCAAGTGAAGTTTTGTTAGAGGTCACTTACCATTTTTATATTGCCTGATGCTAACCACTTTATATAACTCACCTTTTATTCTCCACTGCAATACCCTATGAGGGGGTATGATCTCCTCCATTTTATAGGTGAAGTACTGGGTCATAGAAGAGTTAGGTAATCTCCTCAATGTCACACCCCTAGTAAGTGGCACAGCGTCAGTGTAACCACTTTTGTTTTACTTCCTTTTGAACATGAATCATTGGGTTTGACTTTGCATAGTTTGTCCCCAAAATCAACTTTTCTTTTAAAGGGTCAGCCTCTGCCATTACTGAGGGTATTCAGGAGACTGTGTCCTGATTCCTGGAGACAATTTCTGAAAGGGAGTTTCAAAAGCCCTTTGAAAGAGTGGGAACATTGCTGGCTAGAACATGTAGTTTCACTAGGATTAAACTCTCATTTGTATGTGTAAGCTCTGGTCAGAGAGAGAGAGAGAGAGAGAGAGGAAGAAAAGAGCAAAAGGAAAGGACATATTTATTTTAAAGTTACACCTTAGGCCAATGCTTTCTAAACTTGTGTCCTATCAGACGGTTGTCCTGAAAGAGAAGGGCTCTGTGCACACAGACATTTGGAAAACTGCACGTTCTGTCCCCACTTGGCTATTCACAATGCCCCTTGGCATGGCAAGGGCTTTGGACTTACTTAGGTTGTTTCACTTTTCTTAAAATCCCATGCAATATTGGTTCTGTGGACCATACTTAGGGAATCTATGTCTTTGGTAATCATTTTATTTATTACCTTAGTTATTCATATCTCACCTATTCTAGAAAGTCTTGCTAGCAGAGCTTAGGCAGGTAGAAAGAAACCCATCTTAAAGGCTATTTTAAACCATCTATCTCCCTATAAGGAGTAACTCTGACAATTCTGTTAGTGTAGGTTCATTAAGTGTGATATCTGGAACTCAGGCACGACCAGGCTGGTAACCATCTGGTCAAGCAGCTTAGCACATACTATATCTTTGGGGACCTCCCAGTAGACACTTCATCTTTCGGAGGAAGTAGACTATCACTGGCAGCCCATTCAACAGAAAAGACCCCTGAGCTTAAATTTACAATCTCACTGTTTTTGTTTGGAGCAGATTGCATCACAGCTGTTTTCCATATGGCTAAACCAACAATTCCCTGAGTACCTTCCATGGAATATTCATTCTGTATAAAGCTCAAAGATAAAAGGACCCCATTATCAATAAGATTGGGAGACTGCGTATTTAGTTTCCTTTTGAAGAGTCTCATTTTATTAATGCTTAAGAATACAAAGATTTGTGTAAGTAAGAACTCCAATTAACTTTGCTTACCCACTTCCCCAAATTTATTTATTTATTATTTACTTGTTTGTTCATGCAAAAAAACCTTTCAACCCCATAAAGGTCTTGTATTCCAGGGAATACACTCTGGAACTACTGGGCAAAGTTCTTCTAGATTTATAGCAGATCCTGGGCTGATCTGATGAGACTAAAAAAAGTAAGCCCAGCCTTGCCCATGACAGTTTTCAGCCATCCGTGGCAAGAGCATGCCTGAGCACAGAATCATAGCTCTGCCAGTTACAAGCTTCAAATTACTTCTACCCCTCTCACCTCGGTGCTCTTTATATTTTTAAGAACATAGTGGAGAATATAAAACCTACATTATAGTGTTCATTTGAGGATTAAAATAGTTCGTAGATGGCAAGCTGCTAAAGATGAGGCTTAGTACAGAACAGATTTTGCATAAAATTTAAGTCCCTTCTTAGTGTTCCAGGACCAGGACGATAGATTAAATTTGTAAACAACACAAGGAGATGGGCTGTTTACTAGTTATGCCAACTCCCAGAAAGGAAAGGTTTGTCCTGGGATGAGAGGTACTAGGCTGTAAAACCAAAGGGGTAGGGCCATGCTCAAATCTTTGCTGGTGTGCATGCCAAGAATATTCCTAGGGGAATCTTTGCAAATCTAACTCCTACATTCTCATCCTGGCCCTGCTGCTGACAAAAGATGTGACCTCGAGTAAGTCACTTAACTTCTGCAGGCCTTACCTTCAACTATTAAAAAGAGGAATTGAACTGCATATCTCTCTGTGGCTCCCCCCACTGCAGATTTGTGTGGAGCTAAAGGAAGGTTATTTACTCCCCGTCACCCAGGTTGAAGAGGTGGTGGTGGACTTAAGGATCAGCCAAATACACTGAAAATGTTTTTCAAGGATTAGAGTAAAAAAGAACTGTGAAGTAATAGGATGCTTCCTATTTTAATGCTTTTCTATCTTGAGAGCATATTTTAAAATATTCAAATGTAAATTATTCAAATTATTCACACAACACCTGAACTTAGAATGTGCGCATTAACTAAAGTGAGTCATCAGCCTATTATTAATTATCATTCAACCAGCCCCATTCTTTTGGAAAAAAAGGAGAATATTAGTAATAGCCAGAGTCTGAATCATTTAAGCAGGGCAGCTCTCAACAAATTGGCAAGCTCTCTAGCTGTGCCCCCAGATATTCCAGCAGCTGCAACCTATGTCTTGCTCTGATCTACATACATATGCACATATAAACATACAGACACAGATGTGTACTGGAAGTGTACACACTCACGTTTATACACACTGCCGTGGCTGCCTAATTCCCTGGTGATGCCTATCACAATTCTCTTGGACAGGCGACAGTCTCACTGAACCTGTCTCCGTAGCAGTAAAACCAAGGTCCTTCATTGTATCTATGAGCCCTGACATTGTATGTCAGTCTTGGCTTAGATATTCTTTGGCAGAAGCACTGGAGACGTGCTCATGCACATTATCTCCTGTAATTCTTAGAATCTTACAGGAAGTCTTTTTGTTATTATAATACTTATTTTAACAGGTAATGAAATAGATTCACCCGCTAATGCATCATGTGCATGAATGGCAAGTACAAGCTTAGAAACTGGGTTTTTTATTCTATATCTAATCAATGCAGTCTTCAAGTGACAACATAATGCCCGCTCTTCTCTCCTTTACCCAGAATGGTCCTCACTGGGCTGGGGGAAGCGTATTCTATGGGACAGCCCCCTAAACTATCTCCCTTTCTTAGCCAGTAGAATCTGCTTTGGGTTGGAAGGCAGGCCACCCGTGAACCAATGACAGTTCTGATGTCACAGATGTCACAATGACTAGGCAGAGTCTGAAGAGGTGGATGTCCTTATAGCCACAAGCCCCTGGTGTGACCAGATGAGCAGTCTGGTTTGAGACAGACAGATGTTCTCAGCAGGGTTACTGCTGCCATGCAGCCATCTGCAGAACTGCCCCCCTACTCTCCCTCCCCACAGAGAGCCTATAACTGCTGTTCCAGAATGAAGCATAGAATCATATATCTTTCAAGTTGGAAGTGACTGAAGCACTTATCTAGTCTAGAACTTTAATTTGACAATGTAGGGAGGGGAAGTGACTTGCTCAAGGTCACACAGAGAATTCGTACCCATGTGGGAATTGAAACCCAGGCTTCTGGATTCCCTGCTCGGATTATTACCTGTCCAAACTTACAGGATGCTTTACACAGAGGTGAAGTCATATTTCTAAATACTTCCATTTTAAATCAGAAAGAATAAAATTATATGACTCAAGCACAAAACTAAATTAATATCCTAAGTAAATCAAAATAAAATAAATAACAAACAGACAAAATAATAAATTAGGAAGCAATGTAAATAATAAATAAATCTAAGATTTGATTCTTGGAAAAACTCAATAAAATGTCAAGCATCTGAAGGAGGCAACATTAATAAATGAGGAAGGCATTAATTATTCAACAAAAGGCTTCAGATAAATTTGGGTAAATATTTAAGAAAGAATCAAGGCAACATCTCACCTCCCATCATACATAAAAATCCCAAATGGGTTAAAGACTCAAAGTTTTAAAAGAAAATTAAAAAAGTGGAAGATGTGAGTCATATTTCATTGATCTCTAGGTAGGAAGGAACATTTTCAGAATAAAATCAAAGAAAAAATACACAATGGAAGTTGATACACCTTGTTAAAGATGTAAACGTATATGTGTTAAAATGATGAATGAAAACAAATTGTAATCAGCAGTTAAAAACTCTTAGCATCAAATAAGATAGGAAAATAATAGGTCATACCCTTAAAAATAAAAAAGTGCTTAGAAAACAAAACTGGTCAAAGGACATAATTTTATGGAAAAAGAAACAAAAGTAATAACGCTAAATGTTGGTGAAGATGTGGTAAAATAGGCATTCCTACCCTCAGAGTTGAATGTGTAATTTGGTACAAGTTAGCAATAAAGAAGTAGAGACTTAAAAAATCATCTCTAATCTAAAAATGCTATTTTTAGAAATATAGCCTAAGGCTTTCCTAAGGAAATAATCAGAGACATGGAAAAATATTTGTATAAGAGGATGGTTATGGTACTGTTTATAATAATGAAAGTTGGAATCAACAAAAATAAATAAATGATATAATAACACAAAACTCATCTGTTAAAATTATATTATTGAAAATTTATTATCATAAGAAATTGTTCATGGTAAAATGAGTGCATGAAAAGGACACAGAAAAATATAAAATTACCCCCATTTTATAAATATATATGTATTATGTATATGCATGTCAATATCTTTGTATAGCAGTATTATGGTGATCTTTATTTTCTTCTCTAAGATTTTCCTGTGTTTTCCAAAATTTCTACAATGAGTTTATAATATTTATAAGCAGAATCTACAAACTGCATTCAAATTTTTCAAATTCTTTACTTGAAAAAAATACAAGTTGACATGATCTTAATGTGATTGTAAGACTACTTATATCAATTAATCAATTCATCAGAGAAAGGGATTAGTGTTCAATTAGATCTCTGAAGTCCTTATGAGCTGAGCGGTGTTACAGTTGTCTGCCAGAATGTGGATAATACGTCATTATGTTATGTGGGCTCTAAACTGAGAGGCCACCCGGTATGTGAAAAGGACAGTAGACCAGAAGTCTTGGGCTACATGACCTTCAACAAAGCTCTTAACAGATTTCTGAGCCTCACTTTCCTTCTGTCAAAGAGATAGTAACACCTTCTCTAACGACTCACAGAGTTGTTCCAAAGGCCAAATCAGATAATCCAGCAGGAGCCTTGAAATGTAGGCTATGATGAAGTCAACAATCATCATTCAAAGAATGAGCTATCGCCTGCCTGGAATTAATAGTTGATATGTACAGTTTTCCTAAATCTCCTTCTTGGTAAGATAACATACATACTTTTTTGATTGCAGAAAAAAAATCCTCTTCATTCCTCCCACAGTCTTTTTTCTTACTGAATTCATGGGACTGTTGGCTGAGAGATGTAAGTGCATATTCTGTGTCCCCCTCCACCAAAATTCTAGGAAAAAAAGCTTAGCTTTTCCTTCCTTAAGAACATAGGAAATGGCAGATACCTCAAATTTTCCCACAGGATCAGGGGCAGAGGGCAAATTCTATGCCATCTCTGTATAAATCCATAGGATCACTGCTTGGCAGGTCTGTGGGGTCCAGATCTCTGATGTACACATCAGAGCTCAGGGTAACAAGTTCATGCAGAAGGTACATTGGTCCCCACCAGTCCCTCATGGCACTGCCATCACGAGGCAAGTTGTGAAATCCAAGTTGTAGTATCACAGATTCTGGCTATGTGTAGTTACGAGAACAGGACAACCCACAGCAGCTCCATAGCACAGCAATTGCTCCGGCCAGACTTGCTGCAAGGGTCACAGGCTCCCGTGGTCAGCACAGGTAAAGGAGGGGGGTGCTTATTGTACCATATGCAGCCCTGGTTGCATCTAAGAGCACCTGGGGAGCTTTTAAATATCCCTATGCCCAGGCCACACCCAGGTATGGAATGTAACCAGATCCCTGAGGTTGAGAACCAGGTATTTTTAAAGTGCCCCAGGTCATTCCAAGTGTGACCACGACTGAAAAAAAAGTACTGGCTTAGGATCTAACACAGACCTAGGGGACTCCCTGCTCTAGCCTTCACATATGCTTTCCTTTTGCACTCACGTCTCCACATGGTGCTCTCTCCTAAGTATGCCTTGCACATGCTTCCGCCTGACTTGGATTTAACTTAGCCCTAAGGCATCCTTCCTCCTTCAGGTCCTCTGCCACCTAGCTCCATCTCTGCTGATTCCAAAGCCCCAAAAAGGAACTCATCTTCAGCCTAACTCACCTTTTTGAGCCAGGCAACTTGGACTATGCTGTGCTGACTGACCTCAGAATCAGCTAACCTGAGTCCTTCTTGCCCTAATATGAGGAAGGAGACAGAGTTCGTGTGGTATAAAATATGGCCAACCTGATCTGCCCCAAGTCTTCTGTGTATGGAGATCAGGGGGGTTGGGGGGCGGGGTGAGCACATTTCCCTGAACAGGGACTATGGGATTCTTTAACATATCTGGCACAAAACCAAGTCCTAATACTGAAATCAAACATATTCAGAGGAATCCATAAAATATTAAGGATCAGAGTTTCATCCACTTTATAGAACATGATATTTTAAAGTCATTTTAGCTTTACATAGGATAGTAAAATGGATAGCCCACTCAACTGACTTAGAATATATGTATAATTTTACACATCCTTATCCATGGAATCCTTGTCTTACAGAAAACTACAACTGAATTTGGAATTGAAGGACTGATATTCATTACGATCCCAGTCAAAGGGAAAATTTTCACTTTTATTACAAACCTTTTTGTTGAAATGTAATATACATGAAAAAAGTGCGCATATCCTAAGCGCACACCTCAACTTTTAAAAATTAAGACTTTGTATTTTTAGAGCAGTTTTGGGTTCACAGAAAAATTGAGAAGTCACAGAGATTTCTATATGCCCCTTACCCTGACCCATGCATAGCCTCACTCATTACCAACATCCCCCAGCGGAGTGGTACATTTGTTAGAACTGACGAGTCTACATTATCACCCAGAGTCCACAGCCTACATAGGGGTTCACTCTTGGTGTTGTATGTTCTATAGGTCTGGATAAATATATAATGACATGTATCCATCGTTATGGTATCATACAGAGTATTTTCTCTGCCCTAAAAAATCCTCTCTGCTCTGCTTATTTATTCATCCCACCATGGTTTTTAAAAATAAAGTGAACATCCTTGTAACTAGCACCCAGAAACCAAACATTATCACTACCCCCGAAGACTCCCCTTATGCGTCCTTCTCGTCGTTACTTGCCTCCTAGGGTAAACACTGCTCTGACTTCTGCCAGCATGAATCAGTTTGGCTGGGTTTTGTTTCTTATATAAGTGCAGTTATATAGGAGATACTTTATTGTGTTCTGGCTTCTTTCCTTTGACTTCAATTCTGAATGTCATCCATATTTTTGTATGCAGTTGAAGTTTTAACCAGAGGTTTTAATCCTTGAAATCTAGTTCAACAAACACTATTCAGCCAAGAACTGTGCTCGAGGCTAGGGACACAAAAGCAAATAAGGATAAGTTCTTGCTCTAAGGAACGTTCAGTCTAGTAATGTAGTAATGCCCAGAATTTAGTGTAAAGTACATTCCTCTTAGTTTAACAAATATTTATTCAGTGTCCACTATGGGACAGGCAGTATTACAGGTGTTAGGGATAAGCAATGATCACGCAGATAAAAAAATTCTAGTGGAAATCCTGTTTTATTTCCCTGACATGTGTGGGCAAGCTCTGCCCACTAATATCCATTTCCCACTCTGTTTTGCATCTGATTCAACATAAGGGGAACTAGTGAGAGAAGCTATTTCTTCTGGTGACTTGAAGTGCATGATTATGAAGTCGCTGGTCCACCCACGGGACAGTTGGCAAACCAGCGAGCATGGGAAGTATTTTTCTGTATCTATTTCTGCCTTATTCCATTCTCTCCATCCCTGATGCTGTCTATACAGAATGAAATGAAAATCTGGAGCCTTGGAACATTCTTGGGTATTTGGGTGTTAGCTTATCTTGGAGGAAGGCTGCACAATCTCCTTGTTTTCCAGAACCACCAAGTAAGAAGAGGCAACTGCCAAAGTTGTGACTAAAATCATAAACCTCTGAATTTGTTTTTAATAACTGTGGGCATCTAACATGTATGACTAGTCAGTCATCAGTGTTGACTTTTCAGAGCCTAGGGAATTACTAGAGTACAAAGCTAGGACATTGGAGGGAGCAGGGATCAAAGAGAACGCGTTGCTCCAGGATTGACAGCTTAGGAGGAAATGTAAGAGGTCATCTTGTTTTGTTTGTTCGGTCCGTGTTTCCCCCTCATTTTTGGGGGAAAATTTCAAGCATATAAAAAAAGTAGAGATAATAAAATTCACTCCCCTGTACCCATCTTTCAGCTTCAAAAATTATCGCCTCATGCTCAATTCATCTCTAATCCACTGCTGTCGCCTCCCCTGGTTATTTTGAAGCAGTTCCAGTTATTAACTAAGTTATTCATAAATGTTCAGAAAGTAAGATCTCCTAGCTTTAATCTCCTTAGTTAACAGGCTCAGAGAGATGAAGTCACTAAGCTAGTTAGTGGGAGTTATTTTTAATCCCTAAACTTCAAAAGAAAGAAAAGGTTATAACAGAGAATATTGGACTTTTCATAGTCAGTTAAACAGCACACATGTGATGAGAATTGTTAAATTATGTCTAACATCTGGCCTGGTCCATGATCATGGTCACATTTTGGACAACAGTTACAGACGGAATATGAGATCCCCCCGCACAAGAACCTTAACATGTAGACTGAATGTCATTTAAACCCATTATAAATTAGTCATCACTACACTTAAAACTTTATTTTCAGCTTGTATCAACCCTTAATCTAACAAGTTCCATAAATTAATACTTACTCTAAAACAAAAAAAAAAACCCTGCTTTGTATTATTTAGCCTATGATCACCTCTTTTAAACCTCCCATTCAGAAAACTGGCAAGTTCTCCAGAGTTCCACGGGGTGTGGGGACTGCTGGCTAATGTCCCCTTTCATCGGTAATTTCGAAACCAAATCCCTGTGGATTTTGAAAGTGCAAGTAAATTTGTCAAAGTTGGTGTTCTCAATTATTTAGTAATAAAAGGAGCTAAGACTCTTCCTAAGCCTCATTATTACACAGCTTCAGCCTGTTCTGTTTTCAGAGGTTATTGACGTTCGTTGAGCCAATGTCAATGGCTTATGTACTATGAGATTCCACAGCACAATGGGGCATGGAGGTTTTGTTTTTTAGGTTTCCCAGGCTTAAAACCCAGAAGCACTATTGTTTGGACTGGTCAGAATGTTCCAGAAGTTTTTTGCACAAAGAGAAAGATTCCGTTAGTGTCTTTTTCATGAAAATGTGCAAAATGTTGATTCAGCTCTCATATTGCCCAAATTGTATCTCAAAATGTTGCCTGGGGCATGTGACATCCATCACTGTGGGGAGGGGGCACAAAACCCCCCTTCCTGGGCTAACATTTGGTGAGGAGATAATTGGGGATTTTAAAAAGCTATAAAAATTACCTGAATAAATAACACTTTAGAAGGCAGACATCCAGACATTTTTCCATACACAACTCCCACTCGTTTCTCTGAGAGAAAAAGCAGCATAAATTGACAATCTGTCAGTTTAACCATTTTCATTGTGTACTTTTTCTGGGCAGGTTATTCACTTCGAACTCCTTTGATGTGATCAGTGATGATGCTTTTATTGGTCTTCCACATTTAGAGTATTTGTAAGTAAAAAAAAACAAAACAACTTTTTTAACATAATGATTCAGGCCAAGTGCTCTCAGATTCCTACAGCTGTCTGACAAAAATATTATAACCTATTGCAGGTTCATAGAAAACAACAACATCAAGTCCATTTCAAGACATACTTTCCGGGGACTAAAGTCTTTAATTCACCTGTAAGTATGAATGTTGCTATTACTTTTTAAGTTTGCTCATAACCTGTGGTTAAAGTGTGCACTTTGTGGGTATCCATGATAATTTAAGAAACCCAAAAGATTTCTCCCCATGCGCGCTTGCCGTCTCGCCCTGTTATTAGCCAGTGTGTGTCCAGCAAATTGATTGCTATTAATATGATGAATCTAAACCAACCATACTTAGGAAAACAATCTAATGCAGGGCAATAAATCATTACTCACTTCATGGATAATTATGGGTTGGCTATATAGCTTAATTTGATGTTTGCCTTTTTTTCTTTTTTGAATATGCCCTGATTTTATGTACATTTAAAATGTATAACAACAGGCAATGTGTACATAGTACCTGACAACTTATCTATAAATTGAAATATTTAATTATTCAGTGATGATTAGAATCAGTTGCTCTTAACAGGAGGCAATTTTGCTTCCTAGGGAACATCAGCAGTATCTAGAGACATGTTTGGTTGTCAAGGCTGGGAGGGTGTAACTGCATCTAGTAGGTGGAGGGCAGCCATATTTCTCAACACCCTGCGGTGCACAGAACAGCCCCCACAACACACAGCTATCCAGCCTAAAATGGCATAGTGTTGAACTGAGTTTGAGAAACCCTGATCAACATGAACCAAATAGCATGTTTCTCCTAGCCTCCCCGTCTCCCTAAACACACACACACACATGAACTCACAAACAGACGTATTCTTAAGAAAACTAGAAAGGAAGAAAAAGCACTAGCTTTTATTAAATGCCTGCTATTATGCTTTCCATGAACTTTCATTTAATCTTTTCAACAGCCCTGCCAGACAGGCACAATAATCCATTTTAGAAATGAGAAAACAAGCTTGGAGGGGATATATGACTAGTGAACTGAGTAGTTACGGAATTATGATAACATTACCTCAATAGTTGAACTGTGATGCCTGTTCATCCATTCAACAACTATTTCTCAGTGCCTACGGTGTCTCATTAGTGTTAAAGATGCAAGAGATCTAAATGTCATTCTTCCAAGTTTCACCTGTTCCCTCACAGTATCTCATCGCCAGCCCTGTTCTGGGCCCCGGGTGCAGCAGGGAACAAGGCAAACACCAATGCCCGCCCTTTGAGCCTCTATTCTCGTGTGTCCACGTGGTCATCATGCTGCCTCTACCAGACCCTATCTCTGCTGCTGTTTGGATTTTCACCAAGAGGGGACTGATGGCCTTATCTATTTTGTAAAATCGTTATACCTTTCAAGGCCTCTGTATCTTGTCATTATGATAAAAATAAAGTTTGCAGTGTTGCTCTGCATGTTAATGACATAATGCAATGCAAAAATGATTGTGATGGTGTGAATGTTATGCCATTTTGCCACAGAGCCAAACACTGCCAAACCAAATCTTTCAGACAAAAGTAAATAAAAGAAACAAATAGATGGAAGGAGAAATGGGAGTTCATGACCCCCACTTGGAGAACTACTTGATTTGCATAAATCCCATTCAACATAACCTCATCTAATGCTCAGCATCCTGAGGGGCTAAAGGGAGTATGTAAGATCCAGGTGTCCTCTCTGGGAACCCATGACATAAGCCTTGCCATGCCCCTAGTTCACTCAAGACTATCTACTTCATCTGGCCAGAAAGATGGAAGGGAGTGAGGGATGGAGGGAGGGAGGGAGGAGGAATGAAGAGAGAAAGGAAGGACAAAGGGGAGAGGAGGGGGAGGATAAGGGAGGAAGGAAATGAAAGGGAGGAAAGAAAAAAAAATCTATACCCACCCTCATAAAGAAATTCCATTTGTTTGACTGGAGCCTATTATATGCATCAAATGAAATGGGAATTTAAATTTGGGTCATAATGAGGCCCCTTCTTTGGAGGTATGAAGACTCTGAGAAAGGGACACTAGTACAGCATGTACATAATATTTAGAAATCTTTAAGCTAAGAGAACACCAAAGGCAGCCTTAAAGGAGAGACATGAATCTTAAGAGTCAAGCAGACAGTGAAAGGAAAGTCCCACCTCTCTGACCAGGTGTGGGAAGGGGGAGAGGGTATTATGGGAACAGGTTAAAATTCACTGAATGAATATGACCCTTAGATCTCTTGCATCTTTATCTAACACTTAAGGGTTGACTCATATGGCATCGCCAGTATTAGACTGGTTTTGTCTATAAAAATGGCAATGCCATATGATTCATCCTAAATAGTCTCTAGATGTGCCACACAAAGATGAATAAGATCCAGTTCCAACCTGGAGGAGCTCAGTCTAACAAGAGGAATTACAAAACCAAATATTTTCGCACTAAGTGACTTTGTCCCAAATTATGTTCTCCTTTATTGTTTATGCTCAGAAATTTCTTTCTTTCCTTCCTTTTTTTTTCTTCTTTCTTTTTTTCCTTTCAAGGAGAGATAGGTAGGGCGGATTTGAAATCCAAATGTTCCTCTGACTGCTCAGTACATCAAATTCATTTTCCATTAATTACCACTTATACATAAATCTGACATTTGTTTGAGCCATTAGCTTCCTTTTTAAGGTTTTAGCTTTCAAAGTGCACTTTTCTCCACCTCAGACTAATTCTTCCCAAAGGCAAATATTCAAGCGGTGAGGAATGATCACCTCGCCCTCTAATCTGCATCTGCTGCGAGAAGAGTTTACAAAGCTTCTTCATATTCTTGGCCTCGGTATAGTCTCCTGATGACCTTAAGAAAGAGACAGGGCACCAGCACTAACCCCTGCCGACAAGTGAGAACATGAAGATGCACCCTGAATGTAAGGTGCTCCCACCTGAGTAAGCAGGAAAGCCAGAAGTTTCCCAAGGTCTTTACTGAGCCAGCCGTCTTCATTGTGTCAGTTGTAGCAGGACCAGAAAAGCTTTTATTGAGCTGGCGGGGTCCTTTCAGGGGACATGATTTGAGGAGCAAACATGGCTACAGAAGACAGAGAAGATCCTAAAGACAGGAGCCCTACCCTCTTAGTTTTCAAATGCAAATAATTGGGGTTACACATATACTTTTAGATCCAACTAGTCCCCACTCTGTCACAACATTAAAGCTGCTCCAAGGGACCTACCTGAGCATTTATATAAACTGTTAGTTTCTAAAGAAGCAATGAACTAAAATAAATAAATAAATAAATAAATAAATAAATAAATAAATAAATAAAATAACTTAGCTCAGCTTCTTATACATTTAACTCAGTAGAATTATCTTCTAAAGAGACATTTACAGCGAACTTAAAAGTTACTATATGGCCCTGACTGGTGTGGCTCAGTTGAGCATCACTGCTGGTTCAATTCTCAGTCAGGGCACATTCCTGGGTTGCAGGTTCCATCCCCCGTTGGGGCACGTGTGAGAGGCAACTGATCAATGTCACCCTCTAACATCAATATTTCTCTCCCTTTCTTTCTCTTTCCCTTCCCCTCTCTCTAAAAATAAATAAATAAAATCTTTTTTAAAAAGTTACTATAAGACTCCCTGCCCCTCAAGCTAGCCATCAATAAAGAGTTCCTTATTTTTTTATTTTCTTTTATTTTGTAATTATATTTTATTGATCATACTATTACAGTTTTGCTGATTTTTTCCCTTTGCTGCCCCTCTACCCAGAATGCCCTACTCCCTCAGGCAATGCCCCCATCATTTCTTATTTCTATGGGTCATGCCTATTAGTTCTTTGGCTACTCCATTTCCTATATTGTACTTTATATCCCCATGGCTATTTGGTAACTACCCATTTGTACTTCTTCATCCCCTCACCACTTCACCCATTCTCCCGCATTTCCCTTCTATCTGGCAACCATCAAAATGCTCTCCGTATCTATGATTTGGTCTCTGTTCTTCTTGTTTGGGTAGTTTTTTAGATTCAATTGTTGATAGATATGGTTTTTTTTTACATTATTCGTATTTTTTATCATCTTCTTTTTCTTAAATAAGACCCGTTAACATTTCACATAATAATAGTTTGGTGACGATGAACTCCTTTAGTTTTTTCTTGTCTGGGGAGCTCTCTATCTACCCTACAATTCTAAATGGTATCTTTGCTGGGTAGAGCAATCTTGGCTGTAGGTCCCTGCTTTTTATGACTTCAAATATTTCTTGCCAATCCCTTCTAGCCCACAAAGTTTCTTTTGAGAAATCAGCTGACAGTCGTATGGGAACTCTTGTAAGTAACTAATTTATTTTCTCTTGCTGCTTTTAAGATTCTCTCTTTATCTTTAACCTTTGGCATTTTAATTATGATGTGTCTTGGGGTGGTCCTCTTTGGGTCCAACTTCTTTGGGACTCTCTGTGTTTCCTGGACTTGCATATCTATTTCCTTCACCAAATTAGGAAAGTTTTCTTTTACTATTTTTAAAAATAGATTTCCAATTTCTTGCTCTTTCTCTTCTCCTTCTAGAACCCCTATGATGCAAATGTTGGACCTCTTGAAGTTGTCCCAGAGACTACATATACTATCCTCATTTTTTAAAATTCTTTTTCTTCTTCTTGTTTTGACTGGTTGTTTTTTGCTTCCTTATGTTCCATGTCATTGATTTCATTCTCGGAGTCATCCACTCTATTGTTGTTTTCCTGTAAATTGTTTTTTATTTCAATTAGTGTATCCTTCATTTCTGACTGGATCTTTTTTATGCTGTTGAGGTCCTCACTAAGTTCCCTGAGCATCCTTATAGCCAGTGTTTTGAACTCTATATCTGATACATTGCTTATCTCCATTTCATTTAGCTCTTTTTTTGGAGTTTTGACCTGTTCTGTCATTTGGGACATGTTTCTTTGTCCGCCCATTTTGGCAGCTTCCCCGTGTTTGTTAGTATGTATTAGGTAGAGCTGCTTTGACTCCGGGTCTTGGTAGTGAGTCCTAATGTAGTTAGTGTCCTATAGGGTGCAGTGCGCTGCTATGACTCCCTGTCTTGGTAGTGTGGCCTGATGTATTAGGTATCCTGTAGGGTCAGTGGCACAGCCTCCCCTATCACCCAAGCTGGGTACTCATGGTGTGCCCTTATGTGGGCTGAGTACATTCTCCTCTTGTAGTTGAGTTTTGGTTGCTGTTGGCAGTCAACTGCAAGGATTGGCTGTTACCACTTAACACCAACCTCCACCCTCCGTGGAGGATCATCTGTGCAGGGGAAGGGTGGTGGTGCTCCGACATGGTCTGTAGTTGTCCACTGGGTATGCAGGCTCTCTGATTTCTCAGGTGGTGTATGCCAAGGTCAGCCCCCACCTGTGTTCTCCCTGGGGCCACCCTGCATGAGTTATAGAGCAATCTGAGATGGCTGCTACTTGTGCTGGGCTTGGGAGATTCCCAGGCAAAGCAAAGCTGTGAATCTAGGCTGGCTGCTGCTAGTACCAGGCCTGGGGCTCACTGAGGCCAGCTGTTGCTTGTTTAAGAGGGTTTAGGAAGTTGTGAAGGATGAGCCAAGACCAGCCATTCATATAGAAAAGCAGCTTGGGTGGGTCTGTAAGTTGGGTGGGGCAGAGTCTCTGGGGATCTCTAAGGTGGGTCCAACAGTGCTAGCCAGCGTGATGGAGTCTCAGATACGTTACCAGCTTGCCAGCTCTGTGGGGGTAGGGTTTAGTGAAGGGACAATGGCTTCTGCTCACCTTGATGCCAGACAGTTCAGTTTCTCCCTGGATAACACTGGTGCCTTTCAAGCTACTACCCCGGTCCTGGAGCTCAGAGGGAGTGAGTCTGAGTAGGTGAGTTCTTGTGTGGGTTCTTTAAGAAGAACTGCTTGGGGCTTCAGCAGTTTCTTCCACTGACTCAATCCTCTCTGGTTTTTGCAGCCAGAAGTTGGGGGAACTTATCTTCCTGGCACTGGAACCCTGGGCCGAGGCTGGTACTCCTCACTCCCGAGATATCCCTCTGAAATTTTTATCCACCACACATGGGTGTTTGACAAGCCCATCCCGCATCTGCACCCCTCCTGCCATTCTGGATGGATGTGGTTTCTTTAATTCCATAGTTGTCAGACTTCCATTCAACACAATTTCCGACATTTCTGAGTGATGGCTGTTCTATATTTTAGTTGTAATTTTGATGTGTTTGTGCAAAGAGGTGAGCCATGTCTACCTACGCCACAATCTTGACCAGAAATCTCCGTTCCTTATATTTAAATCCTTACAAAGCAGGTCAAATCCTGAGACCTTCCCTCAATTACTTTATTTTGAATACTGTCCTAATGTTATACATGATTAATTTAAATATTTTATTTGTTTATGTATTTCAGCATGGTTTGACTTATTCTGACGACCATGAATTACTTTTGAAGTCAGGGAAAAAATAAATTAAAAAATGGTGGCCAATGATGACAAATCTCTCAATATGAATTGGTTTCTGTTAATACCTATTAGCTTTTTAGTAAGGATTCCCTTGTGCATCCCATAAGTGTCACCATGGCTAAGGCTCAATGGAGGCTGGATTTTTGCATACACGTATAAAAATATTTGGAGAAAATTGTCATCAATCTATACATGCTGTGGAGCACCTACTGGTTGCTCGGCATTGTGGGAGTACAAAACCCACAAACAGAAGTCCCCAGACTACGTTGCCTGTGTGTTCCCAGTCAGGCAGCATGTTTTCGTTTCAGCCTTCACAGTGACGTGCATGTAAAGAGGCAGTGCCCTGTAGTGACTGAGAGGGTGATCTCTCCCACCATTGCCTGGGTTCCGAGCCTGGCTTTACCCCTGAACAGTTGTAGGACATCAGATGTCACTTAGCCTCATTGTGCCTCAGATTTCCTATGTGTAATATTAGGGTGATAATAATCAACTGTATAAATGGGGGCTGGGATAATAATGTACTTAGGCGTAGCTATATCCTAAGATGGTGATGAGAGTACATGAGTTAATCTTTGCAAAGTGCTTAGAGCAGAGCCTGGTACGCAGTAAACTCACTGCCTAAACTCTATTGGTCCTCAATCAGTATTCCAAATGCTGCAGTGTATTTATGCCCTTTAAACATTTTGTATGGAATTAAAATAACTGCACTTGCAGCACCACAAATTCAGTGAGACACCAACTCAAACTGAGGATCTGCACGGCGGGGAGTCTGGGAACACTCCAGATGGCCGTGGGCAATGCTTTCTTAGCAGCAGAGCCCAGTGGAACTGAAACAAACGTGTTGTCTGAGCCAGTCTGGTCTGCCTTAGAGAGAAGACTTTCCAGTAGTTTCCATAGTCATAATCAGAGGTTTTCTCAGGTAAACCGTGAAAACACCAACCAAACTTGGTGGTGGAAGGAAAGACTGCCAGTGAGAATGCTTGAATCTTCTCAGCTGGGCTGAATGCACTAAATGTTTAGCTGGACAGTTTTCTCAGTGTTTTAAAGATCATTTTGTAGGTAGACTCTGAATTAGAACCTAGAGCAAGGTACCTTACTTGAAGGCACAGTTTAAAGAGCTTACCCACTGCTTTGGAATTATTTACCACAGTGAGGCTAAGAGGAGGGAGGGTACTTTGTAAGCAGCGGATTCAAGTGACATGAGAGTCAGTGGCCATGGCAATTCACAGGGCCCTTTACTTTCTCCCTAGCTCAGTGCCTTTGTACAAGGGGCCTAACAGAAGCGTCCTTTGCTCTTTTCTTTGTCTACATCGGTGCCCTTCCTCTCCTCCACTCCAGCCTGCCCCATTCATTCATTCATTCATTTTTTTTTAACATTTTATTTATTTATTTTAGAGAGAGGGGAAGGGAGGGAGACAGAGAGAGAGAGAAACAGCAATGTATGGTTGCCTCTCACACGGCCCTCACTGGGGACCCAGCCCACCACCCATGTGCCCTGACGGGGAATCGAACTGGGACCCTCTGGTTCCCAGCCCGCGCTCAGTCCACTGAGCTACACCAGCCAGGGCTCATTTATTCATTTTAAAGTATCTATTGAGGGCTTTCTTTGTGCCAGACACTGGGGAGACAGTGGTAAGAAAAACATCCTTTCAGTATCACTACAGAATCACCGTTAAAAAATTAATATTGATGTAATATTTCTCAAACCTCTTACTCCCTTGTCTTCATTCCTCTCCCAATCAGTCCTACCCTCCCGCACCCTTCAGATATTCCAGTGCATTCCTCCCACCATAAAAACCTGTGGTCAAACTCTCTGACACTTATCTATGTAGCTTAGTATCACTTAATATTATTAAAGATGAAGCCATATGCCTCTCACAGCAAAAAGTATCAAGACGTGATTTAAGAGCTAAAATAGAACTTGGAGATCATTCTGATCAAGTGATCATTTACTTTGTAGAGAGGGAAACAGCCAGATCCCAAACCCAGATACCAACTCTAGTAGCTACCTCTATGTCCTTGCCTCTCTCTCCCTCATTATTCTAACTTTTCTTCCTCTTATACCTGAGAGTACTCATATTCAGTTTAATATCTAGCACCGATTTGACCCTCGCCCAGAAAAAAATCTTTTGCAGAGGAAGGAGCTCTCCTTCCTCTCATCAAAGAAAATATCATGAAATCTTAACAGTGGTTGCCTCTGCCGGGATAACTATTGTTTTTCCCCTCTAAAAATTTTTTCTTAGGGTATATGGGGGATAAGTGGTAATGGAAAAAATACGATAAAAACAATGTAAAATTTTTTTTTATACTTACCATATTTTATTGAGGCAATAATAGTAGTAGTTATGACATATGTTTGCATATATATATGCATATATACGACTATGTGGTATGTTTGTTATACATGTATATATATAGAATACATCAATAATATATAGCTAAGATGGCATATACAGCTAAGATGGCTATATATTACTGATGTATACAGCCACCTAACTATAGAGCCATATTAGCTATATATTACTGATGTATACACACATATACACATGTATATCAATAGATATAAATAAATGTCAGTAAAAGGTGGGACATTTAGGAATATAAGGCATAGCCCTGACTGGTGTGGCTCAGTGGGTTGGGCATCGTCCTGTGAATGGAGTGGTCACCAGTTCTATTACCAGTCAGGGCACATGCCTGCGTTATAGGGCGTGTGAGAAGCAACTGATGGATGTTTCTCTCCTACATCAATCTTTATCTCTCTTTTCTTCCCTCCTTCCCCCTCTCTAAAAAATAAATAAAATCCTTAAAATAAATAAATAAAATCTTTTTAAAAAGAATACAAGGTCTAGATTCTTTCTACTCAAAAAGACTGAAAGGATAGGTGACTTCAGCCTCCTGAATTGAGCATTTAAAAATGCTTAGGTATTAAATATCACTAGTTTTGACAACAGCAAAGAAGAAGATTAATTTTGTGGTCTTGATTATTTGACATAAGTTTTAAAAATTCACCTGCAGATACAAAATTTTCCTGGAATTCATTTCAAAAGTATGTGTATAAAATATTAGTAGCTGAATGTGTTAATTTTCACAATAAGTGAAACTGGTATTCTTCTTTTTTTTTTTAAGATTTTGTTTACTTATTTTTTAGAGAGAGGGGAAGGGAAGGAGAAAGAAGGGAGATAAACAGCAATGTATGGTTTCCTCTCACATGGCCCTCACTGGGGACCTGGCCTGCAACCCAGGCATGTGCCTTGACTGGGAATCGAACCGGGAACCACCTAGTTCCCAGCCCATGCTCAATCCACTGAGGTACACCAGCCAGGGCTGAAATTGGTATTCTTTACTCAGCTTTGCAGATGTCAAGACAGAAACCTAGGGAGGTTAAATTAAGTTGGCTAAAGATACACTTCTTAGAACAGTGAAGCTCAAATATAATCCCTTGTCTACTTGAGAATCCACTATTTCACTGTGCTAAATGATACAAAAAATAGGAGCTACTACCAGTTTTTCAAAAGATACAGGACATATTTTAACTAGAGCTTCCACTGATGAAAAAGGAATAATATTAAGTTGTTACTCAGTGAAGAAGGGGGACAGGAGGAGGGGACAAGGGAACTGAAGAAATTTAACGAATTTGATTTTCCATTTTGCTTTCCAGGGGGAAAATGCAATGTAGAGATGAAATCTGAATAATCGGATAACCCTAACATTGACCCCCAAAATAACACTCATCCTAACCCCAGAAATGCTATCTCTATTTCTAGCTGTTGATAACCTAATAGGCACCAGCTCTCATTTTATTCACCTTTCCCCTCCCCCCTAAGTACCAAATTTAGCAAGCTTCAGGGGCATCATAGGATTTGCCTCTTTTTCTTCCTGGGAGCCCTGCCCCAGAACCCCTAGCAGCTTTCCCCTGCAGAGAATCTCTCTTGAGCCCCCAGATGCCTATGATGGTTTTTGGAGGCTCCAGACCCTTCTGAAAGCTGACATTGGGCTGGCACAAGAAACCCACAGGGATGGCTTCAAGCCTGGCCTGACTTGTAGTCCTCAACTTCCCCAGAGGATGAGGGTCTGAAGCCATGTGGGAATTTTGTGGGAAAGAAGGCAGCTCCATCCTGAAGCCTATCCTATGAAAGAAGCTGAGCACCAGCCACCAAGTGCTGACCATGATAGTCATTCATGTTCCAGCCTAGAACTTTTAACTTTACGAATGCAGCCAAATGATTGATGTAGATTGAATTCTCACCAGACAGAACCATTGCATATACAGAGGGGTCCTTTTAAAAATTAAACTTTATTTTTTGTCTCTTCTGAATTTAAAATAATAATACGTGAACGATGATAAAAACTCTCACAATCCAGGCATCTATATAGCAGAAGTGAAAGATTCCAACTCCCCCAAGATATAAGCTCCATTAGTACTTTTTATATCTCTTTCCAGACCTTTCTTTATCTTTATCTATCCCATTTTTAAAAATCTCCTACAATATTTTATGTTAAATATGAACTATCATCTATTTACACAATCCTTTATTGATGGACATGCAGGCTGTTTCCAATTTTTGCTACTATAGGCCACGTTAGATTAAATATCTTTCCCCAGTTGTATGGTGGGTCTCTAATATTTGCAATTTCTCTTTCCTTGGGAATTGGTAAAAACTCCTAACTGACAACAGCAAACATATGTGTGGGGTCATTTCATATTTCTTTTACCTTGGCAGGCTCTGGTGATCCCCTGCTATGTGTCCAATGTACCCTTCACCCCATACCTATCAACCTGAACCAGAAAGTTGCTTCATATCATGGTCCTGTTACTTTCTATTTTCCAGAATAATTCAGACTCTGTCAGTATTCCTTTTCTGAGACATTCTCTGCCCAACTCCCTGCTGCCTGCTTTCTTCTTTTCCAAATGTAACCCAGTGTCACTGAGGCCTCCAAGAGGCATAGGGAAACTATCTAAACTCCAATGCAGTGGGCATCTGGAAGTCTCCCTCTCATTTCTGACCTTACTTCCTCTTGTTTCTGCTTCTTTTATGAGTTCAGGCAGCCTTCTCATGCCTACCTCTCACCAAACCTGTATAGCCTATCTTCTTGAGGAATAGTCCATTGTGAGTCAGTGTTCGATTGAATTTTGGTGATGGAACAGGGAAGAAGTAGGATTGAGTGCATTAAATCCATCCACCGTTATCCCCTCTGGTACTGTCTCCACGTCACAAGATGTCCTCAAGAAGCATAATGCCTCATTTTACAGCCCATCAGGCCAGCCTGCCTTCATCAGCCCCATCTCCCAAATCTATTGTTTATAAGTCCTTCATCTGGTCATGAAAAATTACCATCTCTCTATTCCAGAAACCCTGGAGCTCCAGGTCTCTCTCTCTGACCATCTCACCAGCTGCTTCTGCGTTAGCCTTCATGTGGGGTATGTGAGGCCTAGAGCCCTAGTTCTCCGGGCAGGAAGTGGAGCTCCCAGGCTCCCCCATTGTTTAAAAGAACCAGCTGGGGCAGCAATGCAACCATGGTGCCTCTTCCTATTCAACCCTAGTGGCAGCAGTAATTCAGGACTTGCTGTTCTGGACATCATTCCATGCCCACTGGCCTATGGCTCAGCCTCCTCCAAGCTTGTGTCCTCATTTCTGGGGAGGGATGTCCTGAGAAGAAGTTAGCATGAGAGAACTTTAAGACACATTGTGCCAGATAAGAAATTGAGACACATAACCTGGACTGGTCCAAGACACCAGGAAATCTCTTCATTCAACCACCAGGAAGTAAAATGAATTATGGCGACATCCTCTTGAATAGTCAGTCTTCTTTAGCAGCATTTTACTGTTACCATGTAGGTAGACAGTCAGAGCAGTTCATTTTCTCAATACTATTTCTTCAGCAATGGACAAGCAGAAGCTCTTTTCCTTCTTTTCCCCTCTTCTTCCACCCAGCTGCCTTGAGAGTAGTCCAAAAACCAGAGAGTATCCTGAGTTATCTCATTTACTTTTTCGGACAACCTTATGACATGCAGTATTATTCCTCCACTTAAAAAAGAAGAAAAAAAGAAAAACAAAAAACTGAGTCTCAGAGAAGATGCATGACTAAAATCCCACAACCAGTAAATAGTGGCCTCAGAATTCAAAGCTCAGAATGACTCCAAATCTGTGTCCTTCTTCACAAAAGACTGTCACTGAGACGGGAACATTCCAATTCACTTCCCATTCTTACATGCTAGGGTTCATTGAGAAAACTTTTCCAATCTAGTAATTTCCAAAACTTAGGAAAACATAATTAACTAAAAAAAAGGTTTTAAAAGTCTTGACTGTTTGTACTTGAGAAAGCTCATATTAATTAGAGGAGGTAGAAGACACAGAAGATTTTTGAGACTGCTTTAAAAGGAATTTAAATTTTCAAGGGTTTTGGAGGCCGACACAGGCTTTTTTTGTTTTAGATTTTAAATTTTTATTGTGAAAAAAAATAACATTCCTGAAGGACTATAAAACATGAATATGTACAATGCTGGTTAAAAAATAGAAAGTCACCAGTACCTAGAAACCCTTCCCATCACACAGCACCTGCTCTTTGTTACGTCCACATTTCTGCAGTATGGACGTATTTCCCTTTTCTTAATACTGTCAGGACCATTTCCTACTCTTCGACCTTAATTAGAATCATTCTAGTGATTCATGGAAGAACAGATAGGAGAAAGAGGAAACAATCTCTGTGGTAATAGGGCAAGAACTGGAAGAAAGGGAAAGAAGATGATTAAAGAGGACGGATAGTTTTCTGTGAGAAAGCTGTTTTCTAAGATGGATGAATGGAACTAAAGGGGGGGGAATGTGGAGAAAGGAGGTGTGTACTTTGGAAAGAAAAAAGGATGTGCTGGTGAAGGGACAGATTGGACAGCACCCCCAACCCCAAACCCTGGAGCCATGCACCACCAGTTGGAGGTTTAGCTGAGCTTGGGAACAAGTGAGGAAGGAGGGAAGAGAAGGGCGGCATGGGTGTGAGGGGAGAGGGCGTTTGGAGATGCACACTGTCACCCATGTAGTCACCCTCTGGAGACATCGTTTAGGCTGAACATCTGCGAGTGTGAACAACTCATCTGTTCTAAACAGGAAGATCAATTTCCAGACATCATTTTGTTGCTGGTATTTTTTGGGGGGGTGGGTAGGTTGTTTTAACCATGGTACCTGAAGTGCTCCTGAGTGTTGAAGCAGGGAGGCCAGGAACTGAAAAGACAATCTCTGGGATCTGATCAGTATCTTAGCAGAAGAAGAGTACTGCAAGGAATTTAGTATCATCTGGGAAAAACAAAAGGGACTCATAACTAAGCTTTATTATAAATTATGTTTATTTAGATTATGACTACAGTTCACATCACTCCTTTTTTCTCCCCCAGGAGCCTTGCAAACAACAATCTCCAGACGCTCCCAAAAGATATTTTCAAAGGCCTGGATTCTTTAACGAATGTGTAAGATCTACAAAACCACTGCTTGATTATTTAATTAATTTGCAATAGTTAACAAAAAAGCCGGTTATTGATCATTAAAATTTTTAATTGGCTTTAAAATTAAATTAGAATTTTAGAATTTAAGTTGGCCTGAATTTTAGATTTAGTGGGGCTAATGTTTATCTTCTATGGTATTTACCACTGGGAATTCTGAAAATACTTTGCCCAGGCAGTCCTTTGACAAAGTGTGTGTCTGGATGGGTGGGGGTGACGATAGGGGATTTTGAGGGGGTGGGAAGAGAAGGCCCAGATAGAAATCTGGGTATGCCTTTTTCTCCCATGAGGTCCAGGAAATGGGACTACAAAGGAACAACATGAAGGCGTCTGGGAAACTGACAGAGTAAAGATGAAAGGTTACACCCATGGGTTGGTCAGTCAACATAGAAATGGAGCAGGAAGTGGGGGAAGGGAGGAAAGTTTGTCTTTTCTCTCTGTTCCACTGAACAACAACTCTAGGCTTAATCCCCAGGAATTTGGCTTAAACCCCAGGAAAGGAATGAACTTAATTATTTTTGACCCCTTTTCAAACAAAAGAGCTTTCAAACTTTGACTTTAAGCCTCAGAGTGAAAGATCTTTGTAAGGAATTTGTATATTCTGCTGTAAGCAAAGCAAGTAATATATGCCTAACCCTCTCAAAAGCAATTTAGCTTCATTAAGTGCTTTCCAGAACATCAGAAAGGTATTTAAATGCCATAAGGTATTTAAGGAACAAATGAAAGGATATATGAAAACAAAAGATTTCTTATTATCAGGTACTTTGCTGTAGACTATTCAAAACAACTTTTCTCCAATAACAAAAAAATCTAAGTCAAGTATTTTCTCTCCTAAACCCAGTATTTAACTTCAAATCAGCAAGCTAATGAAAAACTTTCTTTGTTCCTTGTAGTATTCCCCCAGCCCCTCCTCCATGCCTCTTACCCCAATTCCTGAATGCCAGGATCAGGACACTTCCAAGAAAGTCTCCAACAGACCACAGTTATCTGCTCTGGTTTACAATAGCACAGAAAAGATGATTTATTATTCTGGGTCAGGATATTCGTGGGAGATGAGGTCAGTGCTGGGACTGTCTTAGAAGTTAGATGATACTCCATGGCTGACTTGTAGATACGGTTTATTTGGGGACCCTTGGACTCATCCTGTGTCAGCCTGCACCTCATACTAACAAAAAATAAAATAAACCCACTTGAAATTTTCAGTCTCTCCAGGGAATCCCATAATGGGTTTGGCCTCTTGGGCCTACTTTGATACTCAAATTGAGAACTATCTAAGAAGTACAAGGCTCTATGCCAACTTGCCTTTTAGTGGATTTCTTGGTTTTCTTGACCATATCTCCTAAAAAATTTTTAAAGCGTTAACATTTAAAAATTATTTTTGTGCTGTGTGAAAAGTAGGAAGTAGCTGTCTTAGGAACTCTGTGTGATGAAGAAGGGTTTTAGGAAGGAGATGGAATTCATGAACAAAAGCAATGCAAATAAACAGAACTTGGTGAGTTGGGATTATATGTGGAAATTTAAACTGTCTAGCTGTATAGTCTATTATGAACATGAGCTATTGCATGTCTGTGTTAACTCTGCTGTGTCAAAGTCATTTCCTATTAAAATTGAATTTGTGGACCATGAAACAAGGTCAGATTAATTATGTCTGTGAGGAAGAAGAAAAGCAAATAGCTCACTTGATTTAATTAAATATAACACAATTAATCACTACATGCTCTCCTCTAGACCTGCGCTGTCCAATATGGTGGCCGTACCACACGTGATCACTGAGCACTAGAAATGTGGTCTTAGTGTAAACTGACTTGTAAATTTTACTTGATTTTTTTTCTTAAAGATTTTATTTATTTATTTTTAGACAGAGGAAAGGGAGGGAGAAAGAGAGGGAGAGAAACATCGATGTGTGGTTGCCTCTCACGTGGCCCCCACTGGGGACCTGGCCTGCAACCCAGGCATGTGCCCTGACTGGGAATTGAACCGCAACCCTTTAGTTCACAGCCCGCGCTCAATCCACTGAGCTACGCCAGCCAGGGCAAATTTTACTTGATTTTTAAGAAATTAAGTAAAAAACTAAATTTAAATGTAAAAACTGATTCTTGGTTCAGTTATTGGAAAACTTTTAAGTCTGTTTGCAACAACTTGGGTATATGAATCTATTTCTTTTATTTGGAAATATTATTAAATCTAAGAACAGATCAGGTATTTCTGATAAAAATTTAGCATCTAAAATGAGATATGCTATAATTATAATATCTACATTTGACTTTAAAGACTTAATATAAAAAAGAATATAAAATATTTTATTAATTTTTATAATGACTACACATTAAAATGATAATATTTTGTATGTCTTGGGCTAAATAAAATATACAGTTAAAATTAATTTCACCAGCCTCTTTTTACTTTTTTAATGTGCTTATAGAAAATTTTAATTACATAGGTGGTTCACATTATATTTCTATGGACAGCACAGCTCTAGACCCGGCTACCTTTGAACCCAAGACGGAGTAAGTTATGAGGTTCCTTTGACTGGGGTGGCCTGCAAGGATGCACTGTGGTAACTCTCTGAGCCCAGAATGAATCACTCAGGTTCAAGGTAGATTATGGGGGATTTTGCACATAATGATTACGGGTCATTATGCACATGTTAATTGTTGAAATAGAAGTCATACTTGTGAAGGTAAGACCCTCACAGTGCAAAAGCAGCTGAAGTTTGTCTTTCAGGGACCTGAGAGGGAATTCCTTTAATTGTGACTGTAAACTGAAGTGGCTGGTGGAGTGGCTAGGCCATACCAATGCAACGGTTGAAGACATCTACTGCGAAGGTCCCCCGGAGTACAAGAAGCGCAAAATCAATAGTCTCTCCTCCAAGGACTTTGATTGTATTATTACAGGTAATATATCCAATTCATTCCACTTCATAAAATTAAAAGAAGGCTTTCATTTTTTGCATGTGCAGGCACTGATATTTTTATATCTTAAAAAACCAACCAAGCAATTTAATTTTAAAAATATTATGAACCATTAAAACTTCATGTGTTTAAAAGCAAAGTAAAATTGCCATTTTACTATTTTTCTAAAATAAATGCATTTGTTATGGGCATTTGAGATCTAGCCAAGGCACTAGGCATTAGCACACAGTTACTCATCATTACTTCTCATTTTTGCAGAATTTGCAAAGTCTCAAGACCTGCCTTATCAATCATTGTCCATAGATACCTTTTCTTATATGAACGATGAGTATGTAGTCATCGCTCAGCCTTTTACTGGAAAATGCATTTTCCTTGAATGGGACCACGTAGAAAAGACCTTCCGGAATTATGACAACATTACAGGTATGAGAAACCTAATCATATTTTGAGTGAAAAGTTACGCTGCTTGGGCCAAGGGCAAAAGGAAAAGATGAGTGATATTGGGCAGGCTTAGAGACATTTGAATCCCAACTCTATCATTTACTAAGTGACTCAGAATTGTTTCCTAAACCTTAATTTCCTTACTTGTAAAATTGGAATAATAATACCTAACTCACAGGGTTGTTAAAGATAATGCAATCATATGTTCAAGAAATTTAGCATAGGATCTAGTTTAGTAAATATGCAATAAAAGGTGGATGATTTTTCCTCAAAGAAAAAGTGTTAGATTAGGGCTCATGAGTTCAAATCCAGATTCTGCCACAAACTGACTTGGTAAGCCATTCACTCTCACTGGGTCCTTCTTTTTCCTAACTTTAAAATAAGGAGGTTATTTTAGATCAATGAGTCTCAAACTTTCTTGCACAAACATTACTTCTGCAAAATGTTAATATATACTTATGATAAAAAGGTTTTGTAGTCCAATAAATCTGTGAACCATATCTCCCTCTTGGAAATTCATAATAATACACATTAGAGGCTCTGAGAAGTCCTGGAGTGAAAAAAACAAATTTCTTTCTAATATTTTCTGCATTTAATTTGACCATGGGAATCCATTTTTATTCCATGAAAACTTTTACTCAGGTGATTTCTTGGGTTTTTCCTCATTTCAACAACTTGAAATTTTTACAGTCATAAATTAGAAGATGGGGCACTCTCTGAAATGTTTACATCAGCTTTAGCTTCTAATACCTTTAAATTTGTTCCAAAAAGTTCACAGACAAGACTGAGAGGGTCACAATCAGATTTTGTTGGTGGTCGTCCAGCCCCATTGCTCAAAGGATCAGTACAGGTCTGGGGCCTGCTTGAGACTGAGGTGGCCAGATGAAGGACTCCCCTCCAAACTGAGACCCTTCTAGAACCCTCCTTCTTTCTCAAGGAAGGAGACTCTGCTTCCCTTTCTCCCTAAGCCCCCTTGGTTTTCCAATGGATTAGAGCAGTGCTTTGTGTAGTCTAAACCAGGTTCTTCTTACCTGTTCCAGTTCATCAATTATTTGGAATGAATCTTTAGATGAGCACTTGAAAGAGAAATGAATCATGTATTTGCAGACTTCAGAATGCATCATCTAGTATAAAATGACAAATAGATGTCACACATGGGGTCACCATCCCTTTCCTCACCCCTAGACAGACACTGCTGCTCTAGCATAGTGCTCTTTCTTGCAGAGTGCAGACATGGCCACAGAACCCTCCTCAACACAGTTCTCCAGGCAGTCACTGTTATCAATCAGGCAGTTAATATGGGTACTCAGTTGAAATCTAGTGGCCATCCCTGATTAAGAGTTGCAACCCTCTTTGTACAGAAAACTGAATTCTGAAAAACTTAAGTAATTTTCCAAAGGTGGCACAATCAGTTGAATCCTGAAAAGGGTCACAAATAGAATAATATTTGCCTAGGAATGGAGCTAATTAGGAGAAAGAGTTGATGCAGAACTTACTGCCTCAGAGGCCCCTAAGCCCCCTAAGGCCTAGGGCCTAGATTTGCCGTGTCTCTCTTTGGATTTCCTAGAGCCAAGCTCCCTCTAGGAGATCAGAATATATTAACAAATATTAAATTCTTACCAAAAGGATCCTGAGTTAGGCCACTGACAGACCTCATGCTGTTCTCTGAGACCTCCCAAAGTAACATTCACAAGCATCATCTATGTACCCCTCTTTCTCTGTCCTGCCACCAGTGACCCAAAGATTCAGAAAAATGGTAAGTGACATTACTTTCCTTTCTCAGGGGAAAGTCGGTTATTCTACAGCAAGAAGCAGTTCACACTTAGAGCAAACCAATTACAGGTGAAGCTGTGGGCTGCCCAGACCACCACTCAAAACTTCTAGAACCTTGTGGGATCCTGGCCCAAGATGGAAGCCCTGGAACGCCTAGCTGCCCACCCCATAGCAATGCTTGTAGGGCTGGGTTTGAATCCCACTCTGCCTTCTCCTAGCAGCCCTGAACCCCTCCAAACTTCAGTCTGCTCATATGCAAAAGGAATTTTTGCTTGTTGGGAAATTTTAATGAGATGATTTGGCAAAGCACATAACAGGTGTCAATAAATGGTTGTTTCCACTACAGTTACAAAGATTCACTCATAATGTGTTAGGGAAAACAATGCTTTCTTTCTGCATGAAATGAAAGAAGAAAACTCAGGCTATAGCCATGTGTCCTGAAAATCTAGCATGGGTTGGATGTGATGGGACAATGTGCGCTCCAAAAGAGGATGACCATGCAACTAATCTCTCATTTGTCTTTTCCCAGGCACGTCCACTGTAGTATGCAAGCCTATAGTCATTGAAACTCAGCTCTATGTTATTGTGGCCCAGCTGTTTGGCGGCTCTCACATCTATAAGCGAGACAGTTTTGCAAATAAATTTATAAAAATCCAGGATATCGAAATTCTCAAAATCCGAAAACCCAATGACATTGAAACATTCAAGATTGAAAACAACTGGTACTTTGTTGTTGCTGACAGTTCAAAGGCTGGTTTCACTACCATTTACAAGTGGAATGGAAACGGATTCTACTCTCATCAGTCCTTACACGCGTGGTACAGGGATACTGATGTGGAATATCTAGAAATAGCCAGACCACCTCAGGCACTCAGAATGCCTCATTTAATCCTGTCCAGTAGTTCCCAGCGCCCTGTAATTTATCAGTGGAACAAAGCAACACAATTATTCATTAACCAAACTGACATCCCTAACATGGAGGATGTATATGCCGTAAAGCACTTCTCAGTGAAAGGTGAAGTGTATATTTGCTTGACAAGATTCATTGGTGATTCCAAAGTAATGAAATGGGGAGGCTCCTCATTTCAGGATATTCAGAGGATGCCATCACGAGGATCTATGGTGTTCCAGCCTCTTCAGATAAATAACTATCAATATGCAATTCTTGGAAGTGATTATTCTTTTACTCAAGTATATAACTGGGATGCAGAGAAAGCCAAATTTGTGAAATTTCAGGAATTAAATGTTCAGGCACCAAGATCATTCACACATGTGTCCATTAATAAACGTAATTTTCTTTTTGCTTCCAGTTTTAAGGGAAATACACAGATTTACAAACATGTCATAGTTGACTTAAGCGCATGACACACAAATTCTCTGGCTGCCGCCAGAAACTTTCTATAGTACGTGGTCCGGATGAACTCAATGCATGATGACTTCTTATCACACTCGCAAATGAATGCCTTTCAAACATTGAGACTGCTAGAACCCAGCACTACCAGTATCTCCATCCTTAACTGTCCAGTCCAGTGGTGTGGGAAGTTACCTTTTATAAGAGAAAATTCAATTGCGTAACTGTTCTTTGCAGTGAAGATGTGTAAATAAGCAGTTAATGGTATCTGTTACTCTAAAAAAGAAATATTAATATGTACTTTTCCATTTATTTATTCATGTGTTCAGAAACAACTGCCAAATAAAATGTTTACATTTTCTTTCATATCCCAAAGGTAATTATTTATAGGAGTTTTTTCTTGGCGATAGTGTGTTGAGGAAATAGTTTTATACAATAGGGTTATATCTGAATCAAGAGTTTATGCTGTGAATAATGAGTGATGGTGAAACACTGATATTGAGTATCTGTAATTTATAACAGGTTTATTAGCTGCTTTTGAACATTCGAAGGTGATTCCAAAGTTTGTGGCTCTAAGGAACACTTTAAGGTAACGTGGTGAGAAAAGGAAGGCAGAGAAATTTGCTTGTTACAAAAAGAAGAATTTGAAATGAAGAACCCATCCGTTCCTGTCCAATGGCTCCAGATACAGCAATTATTCAAACAGCTTATAGGAAAGGATGAAGTCAAGATTTTGAATTTTAAAAAACCCTATTCAGGGACTTTCTAAATGTCTGACTATAGAATCATCTGACAGATGATAGAGATTGTAACCTTACAGCATTTGCCCCAAATATACCTAAAATGAAGGCCTCTTAATCTGACCAAGGCTGCTTCACTTCTAGAGACCCATTTTGATACGTTATTGAAATGCTGCAGGCTGCCCAGGAGGCTCATTTCGATTTTCTAAATCTCTGTTCCTGGATCACAGAGGTCACTAGACCCTAGCATAATGCCTGTGCACTCGGGAGGCTCTCAAAAAATGCTTCCAAGGGTATGCATGTGTCCTCCTGTTATAATAATAATAAACTTTATGAGGCTCTTTGATCTAATCAGTCAGTATTTACTGAGAGCCTAATAAGAACAAGATGTCATTCCGGTGGTGGGGGTAGAATTGAGGGAGAGTAAGGCATGGTCCTTGCTTTCTGGGGCCTTAGAAGACTCGTTGGGGGTTTAGGACATAACAGAGTAAGCAGTTAAGTGCCGGGTATCATCTGAACATTCCAATTATAGGTATCATGAGAGCATCAGAGATGTCTTCCTGGAAGAAGTGGTCTTTGTTTGAACTTAAGGGAAGATACGATTTCAAAAGGGGATCATGGCAGAGACGCTATTTCTGGCACTTGGTCCTGTGTGCTGCCTTTACGGAAGGGATCAGAGCTTCCTCCAGCCCATTATTCCCCAGAGGCTTTGACCAAATGCCTGTGGGAAGGTGAGGGGAGGGAGGACAACAACTCTGCCAGCACATATCTGGCAAACTTGAGGCATCAAATGTACACACAATAGTTACACAGTCTCCTGGAAGCAACACCTTAGGGAGTTATGGAACCAGATGCCTTTACAGAATGGCACAGCTATTGATGCTGACACTGGGATTTTGGGGGAGAAGAAGGCTTACCTAGTCCTGATCTTGCCCATAGGGAAAACTGGCCTTTGAATGTGTTATTTTTCAGTTCTCATTTCCTAGAAGCAGCATGTATGCTGTTGGAGAACAACTGCTTTGTAGAGACCAGGTTTAAATCCATCCCTGCCATGTACCGGCTTTGTCTACAGACAAATTACTTAACCTTTATGAGCCTCAGTTTCTTCATCTGTAAAGGGGCAATAATGCCTACACCAAAGACAGTGGAAGAATTAAGTGAGATAACGCACACATGGCCAATTGAACTTTTCAAATATGGTGCAACAGTACCTCCCATCCCATGTGCGTTATGAGAACCTTGCCCCCGTGCCATCAAGAGGTGGTGCCTAATTCCCCTGTTCTTAAATCTGGACAGGCTTGTAAGCAACACAATGTGGAGGAACAAAATGCAATTTGACTTTGGAGTCTGGGTTATAAAACAATAAAGCTTTTGCCTTGTGAACCTGAACTGACACTTAAGAAGTCCTAGCAGCCTGAAGCAACCATCCTGTGAGGAAGCCCAGCCTTTGGTCAACAACCTCAGCTGAGATCCCAGCCAAGAGCCAGCACCAACCACCAGTCATGTGAGTGATGTCTCCATGTGATACCAGTTCCCAGCTGTCAAGTCACCATCAGCCACCAAATCTTCCCAATTGAGGCCCTGGACATTATGGAGCAGAGATGAGCCAATCCCATGATCCTCTGCCTAAATTCCTGACTCACAGAATCTACATGAGTAATAAAATGGTTGTTTTAAACAGCTAAATTTTGGGGTGTTTTGTCACACTACAGAGTACTGGGAATAGCGCTTGAAGTGCTTAGCACAGAACTGGCACAAATTAGCACTCGGCAGGTGCTAATGGGTTCCACACCCTTAATACTGCATGCTTTAGGGTGGCACGCTACCTTTATTATCTTAATGAAATTCACTGTCATTTTATTTTTAAAAGCTCTCTCCTGTTTTCAGTATGTTGTCAGCATTCTTACTCTGTGCCATGCACTGTGCTGAGCTCAGGGGTGCAGAGGTTAAAGACTTAGAGTCTGCTCTGTTTGTTTTCAGAGGAGCACTGACTCCAAGTTAGCAATCCCACTCTCTGATTTGCCTTAAATCTGAGACTCAGAGATGTGAAGCAAGTGGGGTGAGGTGGACTACAATCTGTCCTGACACTTGGTCCAGTCCTTGGTCCATAACATGGTGCTACCCTTCAAAACCTCCCTCTTGATTTCAAACCTGGGATTGAGGATGGGAGAGAGGTGAGGAGTGAGGAGGCTGGTTGAGAAAGTAAATTTTAAAAAGACTAAAGAGAAGGACAGACGGTAGGGTCCGCTTTTTGGAAAAACTGACCAGTCTTTTCTGTGAGTTGCCTTCTCTCCCTGCATCCCTCATGTACCTTGTGTACTGTATCACTCTGCCTCCTCTCTAGCCACAGATGACTGGATCTGGAGTGAACCCTGATGCAGGTGTTCAACCCAAAAGCTGGGCTGGGCTCAGCCTGCACCAATTCAGTTCTCCTTCCTGGATATTGAGCATTAGAATAGCAGAGGCTGTGTCATTAGCCACAGGCACCAGAATTTTAAGGTGATGATCTTAAATCAGGTTCTCTCAAAACAAGATTTACTGAGGGAGTGTTGTCTCTATACCTGAAAGGTAGTGAGACGAGCAAAGGGCAGCGGAAGATGCTACGCAAAGATACCGGTTAGAAATCTGGCTTCAGTGTGACCCCATGGGGAACTCTAGAGCATGAATTGTACCACAGAGTGTATCCTGTCTTGAAGAAAGGAGGATGAACTCTTGTAGCACCTTCCTCCATCTGATATTCAACATCCAGAAAGTGTGAGGCATGACCTCTCAGGCATCTCCAGCAGAGAAGGTTCCAGTTGGCTAAGGGCAATGCTCTGCAGAAGGGTGCACATGTGAGCTGTTATTTACTAGCACCCATGCCAGCTGCAGGATGGGTACATCAGCCTGGCAAAGGACATGTGGGTAGGATACCAGCAGCATAAGCCACAGTGACGGTGACTGAGGAGCTGAAGATACCATTCTGAAGCAGCCATGATGGTCCAAATACTAGAAGAGCAGAGAAAGTTGGTCTCAAAAGTGAGAAGAGAATGAAGTAAAAGCTTAGAAAGAAGTCTGAGGGAGGGAAGAAAAGTGAGAGGGGAGGGGATAAAAGGGGGAGGGAAAAGGGGAGAGGAAAGGAAGTGGGGGAAGGAGAGTGGAGGAAGATTGGGAAGTACAGTGTCCCAGGTTGTGTCACCTGAGAACCAGACTCTGAGAAGTTAATATACAAACCTTTATTAGGTAGTGCCCTTGAGAGCAACACTTGGAAGGGAGGAGAAAGAAGAATTTGGCAGAAAGAAGCTGAGCTGTGATGCAATTCCCATCAAAGAAACCCTGTAGGAAGCTCTAGAGCTGAGATGTCTCTTCCCAGTTGTCCCAAGTTGAAGCAAGGGACCAGGCCTTTATACTTCCATGTTGATGAGTCACTGGATGTAGGCTGTCCTCAGGAGAAAGTATGGCCTTAGGTGAGGCTGGGATTTTAGCCAAGGCAATCCCCAAAGAGGGCAGACAGCAGAGGCCCATCTTCTGGCCACAGCTGGACATAAGCCCTTTATTCCTGAATGAGGATCAGGGTAGTGCAACACAGCATCCACTGTGGAGGGAAAGAGAGGAAGAAGGGCGGGGGAGAGAAAAGGGAGGAGAAGCAGCCCTGATTCCATTTCCTGCTCCATCCCTCATGAGATCCAGTGGCACCACCTGCCGCTGAATTCCTTCAGATGCTTCTGTAGTCTTCTAATGAAAACCCTCACCACCTCACACACACGTTTTATTTTAGGTTAGTTTGAGTAGATTTTAGTTTGCTACAATTATCTTCAACTAAGTCAGAATGTTTAGGCACACTGTACTATAACGTAGACATGATGGTGGGTATCAGATATTTCAATCTCTTTCCCCTCTGCTATTTAGACTCTATAACTTCTGTTAGTCTATCCTCAAGTTCATCAATTCTTTCCTCTGTCATCTCCAACTTCAAATTTTTTTTTAGGATTATTATTTTTTATTTTTTATTTTTTGTTTAATTAGTTATTTGCATCCTCTCCCCTCCCCTCCTCCCTTCCCCTCCCTTCCCACCTCCCCCCCAGCCTCCCTCCTCCCTCTTAGTTCTGTCTCCAACTTCAAATTTCTTAAAAAAGTAATATTATTTCAACTGAGTGCTTCTCAACTTAAAATTTTTTTCCAATGTTTAAAAAGGTTTGGACCATAGAGATTTAAAAATCTCCAGTGTATTTCCATGTGTATTGTGGACCAATGTTTTCAGAAGTTAGAATAAGAATGCATTACTAGAAAAATGATCACATGCTTCGTTATTGTGGCCATGCCAAACTATAAAAGTTTCTAAATGCTTTCTCTCAAGTTCTGTATAAATCTCATCCCGAACTGATTCTAAACTTTCCCTAGACTGGCACTGGTCCTAGGACCACATCTATGGGTACACTAAACAACTCAATAAGAGCTCAACTCATTCATCTCAGCTTACAGTTATACATCAGTCTTAAAGCAGGATGTCTGCATATTTTAATATGACTGTGATCAAGGAAGGGCACGGGGCATCCAGTGATAGCACAAGACCAGGAAGACTTACAACAGCCCTGAAATTCAAAATCTAGCTCAGCTTTTCCTCCCACTGCAGTTACCCATACAACTTGATGAGCCCTATTTATCAAAGTACATGCTTCTGGGTCCAGGCTGCTCTAGCCAACTGCAATGCTGTTTCCACAGTCTTCTACTATTAAAAATGTTAGACCTCCTCCTCCAATCAGTTAGATGGATTCCTCCTTTCTCTGGCTTTCTCAGCCCATTGCTTTTACTGGGAGCAAGGCTCATCATTCATTCTGCCTTGCATTATGGTTCGCTGTTATTATATCCATCTTTCCCACCAGGTCGGGACTGTGCCTCGGGCATCTGGCATTCTTTCTTCTACCCCACTCCACACTCCATCCCCTAGAAGAGTCCTACTTTGTAGAAAATCCATACAGTTGGAGGAAATGAAATAGCTTTAAGCAGCTTCAGTCTTCCTGTTTGCATATCTGAGAAGCAGCTACATCCCCTACTGTGAATTCCCAGCCCCACAAAGAATCCTGGTCACTGGTTACTGGAAAAGAATAACCCTGCCCATGCCCACCTCTACCCAGGGGCAATCTGGATGGGCTGGAAGATGAAAGAGACAAAATCTATTTCCTGAGTAAATCCTCGTTAAAACTGTAGGCCGTAGCCAGGTAGCTGAGTTCATTAGAGCATCACACCAATACAACAAAGCTGCAGGTTCCATCCCAGGTCAGGCACATACGAGAATCAACCAATGAATGCATCAATAAGTGGAACAACAGATCTCTCAATCTCTCTCTCTCTCTCTCCTTCTCTCCCTCTCCCACCCTTTCTCTCTCAAAATAGTCAATAAAAAAAATAAAATAAAATAGGCTGTAAATCTACCTAAAACCTGGTCCACAGAACTAAAGAATGGGAACTAACTTAATTAATCCATGGAAACCTAAAGGACAAGAAGCTTGATACTAACACTTTCTGAAAGTCTAGGCCCTTTGAAATTTTTATTCCTAGAGAGGGATTTATATCCATGGTCAACACCACTCAGAGAGCCCCAGAGGAGCATCTTCCTTAGCTAAAGCTTTTAACAATAATTCCCAGCAAAACTGTGTCCCAGAGATCAGTCCTCTTAACAGAGCCAGATCCTAGGACAACTGTTCTTTGTACTCAGTCTACTGATCCTGTATACCCACACATATTTTAAAACTCTAAAAAACCCCTCAAAACTTTATATGGAAATATTCTTCAATATTTTAATTTCATTATAATAATAGATGGCATTTATTAAGCACTTACTGTGAGCTAGGCACTATACTAATTGCTTCATCTGTATTATTCTAACTTCTGTAATTTTAAAACAGTATTGTTTTACAAATGAGAAAGCTGAATCTTAGAAAATCTAAGTAACTTGTGTACAGTTATATAGTTAGTTAAGAAGCAAAGTCAAGCTTCACATAGTGTCCAGCAGTGGCACCATGCTATGAAGTGCTTAAAAACCAAGAATAGGTAGGTGGACGCACTGCACCGTCGCTCACAACCAGAGAGTTTAAACAACGAACTCAATAGCGAAAAATAAACAACCAGAACGGACAGAATCGAACTGAAGGGAAGTCCGACACCCAGGAAGTTGGGGAGGACATACATCCAGGCCGGTAAGCAGGGCAGAACTGAGCGGAGTGAGAGGCAGTTTGCCCGGAGGAACTCACCCCGGGAGCGCCTAACCAAAGCACAACCCCGAGCAACGGGTGAACCTCGCATGCCGGCGGCGTAACTGGAGAGGCCAGTGGGAACCAGCAGGGCCGAGACTGGCGGAAAAGGCAGTGGGGAACTGGGGAGCAGAGGGTGATAGGGAGTGGCGGTGAACGGCAGACGCCATTGCTCCCTCCCAGGCCCCGCCCCCAGAGGAAACGTCACAAAAAAGCGACCCAGGTTACCAGGCACCGACAAACACCTAAGACTCCGACAGGTGCGCCGAGATAAAAAAGAATGAAAATGGCCAAAACAAAAGATCAGAACAAATTACAACTAATGGACGAAGAGATAGCCAAATTAACAGATGCCCAGTTTAAAACACTGGTAATCATGATGCTCACAAAACTGGAAGAAATAGTTGAACAAATGAACAATACGATAAAGATAATGGAGGAAGATTTACAGGGAACCAAAGGGGAAAAAAGGAAGCTGGGACTCAAACCAATGGGGTGGACCAGAAGCAAGAAACAAGAATTCAAAAAAATGAGGAGGGACTCAGGAACCTCAGAGACATTTGTAAATGACCCAACATCCGGATCATAGGGCTGCCAGAAGGACAAGAGGAACACCAAGAAATTGAACGTATTTTTGATTTTTGAACAGATAATGAACGAGAACTTCCCAAATATGGCAAAGGAAATAGGCTTCCTGGAAATCCAAGAAGCTCA